>CAXKVW010000007.1:0-288894 GCA_964058825.1 Carex arenaria | reverse complement strand
ACTCTGAATCCAGAGTAGAACTTTAGAATGAAAAAGATGAGAAACATTAATTACTTAAAACTTATTGAATTGTTTCTTCAACACAACCATCAATTTCCTCTTCATCTTTTGATGGACCATTAGCTCTGATGTGATCTATCTGTTTTTGAAGCGATTCCATCTGCTTTATCAGCTTCCTTTCTTCAATGGATCTGAGGTTCTCATTTCGGATACGGTGCTTCAATTCTTTTATCTGTTCAGTCAAAATAATGCATATTAACACCAGCTCACATTTACATTATACCAAAATTGGTGAATTCTTTAATAGAATTGTACTTACAAGATCAATAATTTCTCTTTCCTTGGTAGTGCAGTGCCCCTTAAGACTTGCTAATTCCTCCCTCTTTGATTCAATTTCATGAGGAGTGTACATATCTCTATACTTCAAATCCACCACAATAGGATCTCTTTTTGACTACATCAATAATTAAATTAAATTCAGAATTACAAAATATCTAAATTAACATTTACAAAGAAAAATAACAACATGGATCAATTATGAACGTATTATATATGGCAATTAGATGAGCACAAAAACTAACTATACCTTGATTTTCCTCAGAGTATCAGTTAAATTCTGAATTTCTGTCCTTCTCTTTCGAATCTCTAGTTGGGCTTCTTCAATTTTGCATACCATTTCTGGGGTTAACTGATCATACTGATGATGTTTCATGAAATAAAACACGTGGGTCCTTGAATCTAATAATTCCCTTGCATTGATCACCAGTTGCTCCATGTTGACGAGGTTTCCTCTTTCCTGTTCCTGGGGGAAAACAATAATAATTGTTATATCAACTTCCAGACAACAGTTGGGTTGGGTCCTAATTTAATTCTGACTTCTATTTCTCCAACAGAGAGACAAAATATTAAATATCAGTTTTTTTTTTTTTAACCACAGCAAATTCGTTACTCACTAGCTACTAGCTAGATTCCGGAACTGAACAGAGCAAAGGGTTTTAATAAAATAAAATAATAAACGAACCTATTTCAAATGAAAAAACGACGAATTGGTTGAGAGAAAAAAATAGCAAGGCAACCGGGATAATGAATTAAGAAGTACAAATTAAGTCGTATACTTGTATCGCCGCTTGAAAAAAAAATAGTAACCAAATTTGCTGCGATTCTAAAGGATCGCGGGTTCCTGCGATTCTAATCTCACCATTTATTTTTTTATTTATTGAAATGCAGTAATCTTAAAAGAAATTAATTTTTATGCATAAATTTCAAAATATATGAACGATTTGATTGAAATCGCAGCAGATTTATTTCCCAAAAAAATTATTTAGGGGAATTTCATGTATACCCTTGAAAATCTCGAAATTATGTCTCATTCTAAATTCATAATATCATATTTAACCTTCTAAATTTCAAAAACTAACAAATTTATTCAATTTATTGCCTTTTTGTACTAAAACTTATTTTAAATTTATTAAGTATTTATCTTTTATTAAAAAAAAATACGTACCATGTGTAAAAAAATAATTATCAGTTTGTGGGGGCAAATAGTTTATTTTTCTTCTTCTAACTCGTACACCATAAAATATAGGTATATATTTGTGTGAATGTCACAAATAGATAAATAAATTATTAGTTCTCACAAGTCACAAACAAACTAATTAGGAGATTAAATATTTCTTATAATAAAAAGTAAACAATAAATGATTAAATGGAAAGTTCAAATTTAAAATGTGTTTTAATAGAAAAGGTAATTTGAATAAATTTGTGAGTTCTAAAATTTAAAAAGATAAATATGATATTAGAAATTTTAGAAGGATAAATAAGTAATTTTGATATATTTTTTTTCTGAGGGGTATACATAAAATTCCTCGTATTATTTGGATGGTCAATTTGAGCCTTGTTGTGAAAAAAAACAAAAAAACAGCGCAATTTTAGTTATTTTGGCGACTCTTGTCGGTTCTGAATCATGAAATCAAATTATTGTTTTATTTCGAGTTAAACTAGGTGTGAGTGCATGAGTGCAACTATAAAATAATCTAATCAATTTTTAAATACCAATTCAAATTAATATACATCATAAATGAATAAATGATGCAATTATATGTCAAATTTACAGAAATTAAAGTTCACATTATGGCTATTTAGCGGTAAAAAATGTTTTAATTTATTTTATTTGTCACCTTTGTGCTAATGAACTAATGTAGAATTATTATCAATTTTTTAGATTAATTGTTGTTGTTTTTTTTTTAAAAGGTTGGATAAAATCAAACAACTGTCTAATATTCCCAAGAGATTCTTCATGAAAGTTTAACACTTACGTTTAAGAATTGCATTTTGTTATTTGACTAAAGACTAATTATTTAGATTCATTATTGAAATTGATCGTATACTTTTTGAATTAATCGTACAAATTATTGAAACAAATTCATAAAAATTCTGATAGCGTTAATTATATAAACTAAAATAAAATTAAAATTATGCATTCCGCATCGTAATACATTATCCTTAAACATATTTAATCTTTTACTATTGAAATTGGACATGAAATGGCTGATAGCATTAATTATATAAACTAAAATAAAATTAAAATTATGCATTCCGCATCGTAATACATTATCCTTAAACATATTTAATCTTTTACTATTGAAATCGCCACTAAAATAATTTGAAATTGGACATGAAATGGCTGATAGCATTAATTATATAAACTAAAATTAAATTAAAATTATGCATTCCGCATCGTAATACATTATCCTTAAACATATTTAATCTTTTATTATTGAAATCGCCACTAAAATAATTTGAAATTGGACATGAAATGACTGATAGCGTTAATTGTATAAACTAAAATAAAATTAAAATTATGCATTCCGCATCGTAATACATTATCCTTAAACATATTTAATCTTTTACTATTGAAATCACCACTAAAATAATTTGAAATTGGACATGAAATGGCTGATGATAGTTTAAAAATATGTATATTATTAGAAATAAAATTCAGGAATTATTTCATCAATTATGGGAGAAGTTCCTGTCAATTGAAATAAGTATTGTAGCTCAAAAGAGATATTGCTATTAAGTTTTTTTTCTCTGTATACAAACATACAAAAATTGAGATCACAAAAATGTACCAAACATACAAAAATTGAAATAAGTATTGATGGAAATGAACCAAACATACAAAAATTGAGATCACAACATTTCCTAAACATTCTATCAAATATTCTCAATCTAAAATATTTTCCTAAACAACTCCAAACAAATCTTTCCTAAACATTCTATTAAAAATTCTCAATATTATATACCATAAAACATTCTGTCAAATATTCTCGATATCATATACCATTAATTCAAATTCTCTGTAAAATTAATGTTTTTGGTCAAAGGAATCACGAATATGGTCAATGTGTAACTGATGAAAAGAACGGGCCAATTAGAATTTCTTGAGCACTTAACACCTAATTAATTGACAGTAAATGGGCCTGGCCTGCATAAAGCTCATATCATTTCAAACTGGGCTGCATCACTCTTCTGTAAGTTTCAACAATCCCTTTCAAAATTTGTAATTAACAGATATAAATTATCGAAATTTATAGAAGCAAGTGATGAATTTTATGAAAACAAATTATGAATACTGTAGAAATAAAAATATTATAATAAACAAGAATAATATTAAAACGTCTTTATTGAAACAATGAATTTTGACCTGTTGATTTGAAACATATTTGATCAACTTGACGAACCAAGCTATGTATGGAAACATTTTTATTCAAATTTATTTTATATAAGATGAAGAATTGAAAACTCAACTATTTTAACATTCATTTTTAAAAAGTTCCAAAATTCAAAGATTTGATCAAACACAAAAACAAACTTGAAAAATCAAAATTTTGAAACATAAGTGCTTTGCTTACCAATTGTATCAACATGAATAGTTTGAATTTTGTCATTTGTTACTGATTAAATAATTTCAAGGGCTAAACTTACAAATTACTTTGATGAGTTTATTAAGCTTGTACTAGCTTTATCTATTTTTTTTAATCTAAAAAATAGTTCAATTAAATATCAACTCAAAGCACTCCAATAATTGGATCCAAAATAAGTGAATAGAATATATAACACAAAAAGTTTAATTGCACAAGCACTCCAATAATTCTTCAGCAACATGAACTGCTTGAAGCTTTTTTCTCCAACATATACATTTTCTTATTTACTTTGGAGAAGAAAAAGGAATCAAAGAACAATTTTTCCATTTGTTAAAAACATTATATATGTAATATTTGGAAAATGTCGAAATCTGTTGTTTTTTGAAGCTGATGACTTCAAATTTGCAAAGTGCAAAGAAACCAGCTTCAATTTCCTTTATTAAAAGTTATCAAGTTTAAATCGTATGACATAGCAAGATAGCATTAAATCTCATACCAGCTAGCTGCTTCTCTTAATTCCTAATCATAATTTTTATTTGAAGCAAAGTTAATTACCTGACTATTATTGACTATGCATAAATGCATAATATAATGGGTGCTTATAAATTCTAAGCAAGCTGCAGATACCTCTATTTTCCTTCGAGCTGTCAGTCAAGAGTCAAGAGTCAAGACCTTATTTTAATTTTTAAGACAGGTGTGGGCCATGGGAATATGGGATCAAACTTTCTTGTATGGTATTTTTTTCGTCAGGATTTCTTATCCGACCATCTTTACTGACCAAAGTACCCTTCTGTTGTAGTCACTTCTGAAGGTTTTATCGTCATTCCATTGCGAAAAAGATATGGTCCTTTGTAGTAACACAAGTTCTGAATTTTGCAAAAAAGAAACATAAATTTTGCACTATATATGTAATAGTCCATGGTTTTTGTAGTAACACACGTTCTGAATTAAATTACAAAGAACAATTAATTAGAAGGGGGTGAAACAATGGGACTAGGCCCTTTGGCATCATGTACATAAAAAATCTATAAAAATAAATTAAGTAATATGACTTCATCTGACTATTATTTAAATGCTTTAAATTAACCTTTAGAATGACTCAAAATTAAACGCTTTAAAAATGGCACACAATCACTTTGTTAAGACTTAAGACTCATGTGCCAAGAGCAGTACCAAGATATAGAGAAGGAAATTTGTCACGGCGTGACGAATCACGTCACGTAACGTCACGTGTGTCGATTACGTGACGTGATTATTCGCGTGACGTGACTGCATTCTATGAAAATTATACATCACGTCACGTCACGTCACGTAAACCAATCACGTCACGTCACGTCATGTGATCACGTCACGTGGTCACGTATAGTCACGTGTGATCACAATTACGAAGATTATGGGTACAATATGTACAATCAGAGGTTGGATTATTAATTTAGCTTAATGAATATTTATAATTTGAATTTTTAACAATATTATTTACTCAGTTCAATTTTTTTAGAATTTTTCATTTTTTTTATTTTTTTTCTGAATTTTTAACGATTTAAATTACAATATAAAAAAAGTTTGACGTGACTAATTCACATTATGTCAGTCACGTATGGTCACATCACGTGTATTCACGTCACGTCACGCGTGATCACAGCGTGAATATGCGTGACGTGATCGTCTGCTGCTATTTTAGTCACGTCACGTGACCAAATCACAGCGTGATTGTCACGTCACGTCACGGCGTGCCACGTTTTTCCTTCTCTACCAGAATACATGGAATCATGAATTAATATTGCTAAAAAAAAATCTCACAATTATTACTCAAAAAAGAATTGAAACTAAAGAAAGATAATTAAAGAATTCAACTTACATGCTTGCTTAACACTGTGACCTCTGGAGATTGCATAGCAGCTCTGTTGCCAGTAGAAAAAGTTTTCTCTTTTTTGATGAATCGACCAAGTCAAGTCCCTACAATGAAATTTCCAGTTCTGTACCTTCCATTCAGGCTTCAGCACTCTTTTTATCCTCCTAGTGCATGTGCGCACAAAAAGCAGATACAGTTGATGTCATGCAAATACAAATTCTTAAGGGTTATATATTATTAAAATGGAAAAAAAATAATGAATAGGAGAATAGCCTGGAATTTACAAATAACTGTTACATTTACATTAAAACCAACATACATACCTTAAAAAACATATGCATCAGCAAAAAAAACACATTTTAAATTAATTATCCTGTTTGCTTTTCTAAGATGTTGACCTATATATATATATGCTGGATGCAAAAGGTAGAAATTAAGTTCAATTATACCCGATACTGCTTCAGAGCCGTCATTTTTATCCATGCCCACTGTTCATTGAAATTCGCCAACTCTGCCCACCAAAACGAAATTCTATCAAAACTATCCAAACCGGCTATTTAATAGCCGGTTTCTAATTTTATTAGGAACCGGCTATTAAATGGCCGGTTTCTATTTTTTTTTTTTTTTTTTTTGGAAAAAGTTGTGATTTTTTTTTTTATTAAATTTTTAGAAATTTTTGATATGTTTCTTTGAAATTAGATAAAAAAATATATAATTTAGTTTATTAGAAGGACTGAAATAAATAACCCGGATCAATATTTTTCAGATCGGATTTTTCGCAGCTGTAAGAAAAATTAAAATATTTTATTGTGTGTTATTGGAAAAAAATAAAAAAAAATTTGAATCTGAATTATTAATCCCGGTTCAAAAGTCACTTCTAGGTAAATATAAAAAATATTATAGTCTTTCTATTTTTGAAAAAATAAAAAAAATTCGCAACTTCGTAATCATTACAAAAAGTATTTGAATCTGAGTCGTTAGTTGTTTTAATCTGATATAATTCTCACAACTTCATAATCATTACAAAAAGTTTTAGTCGTTAGTTGTTTTCAAAAATAGAAAGACTATAATATTTTTTGTATTTATCTAGAAGTAACTTTTGAACCGGGATCAATAATTCAGATTCAAATTTTTTTTATTTTTTTCCAATAATACACAATGGAATATTTTAATTTTTCTTACAGCCGCGAAAAATCCGATCTGAAAAATATTGATCCGGGTTATTTGTTTCAGTCCTTCTAATAAACTAAATTATATATTTTTCTATCTAATTTCAAAGAAACATATCAAAAATTTCTAAAACTTTAATAAAAAAAATCACAACTTTTTCCAAAAAAAAAAAATATATATATATATAGCCCTAGCCGGTTCCTAATAAAAATTAGAAACCGGCTATTAAATAGCCGGTTTGGATAGTTTTGATAAAATTTCGTTTTGGTGGGCAGAGTTGGCGAATTTGAATGAACAGTCAGCATGGATAAAAATGACGGGCTTCAGATCTTTAGAATAATCGTTAATAACTCATTTTTCTTTTTAATCTCCAAATTGGCTTCTTCGATTTTGCGTGTGATTTCTATATCCTCGTATCGATATGGTACTTCATAAAATAAAAGGTGATGATATTTTTGGTGCTTTTGGCCTCTGCAGTTGTGTCATAAACTGTGATAACCCGAACTATTAAAATGATTAATTAAACATTAAAATCCTAATTAAGAGTTAACTAACAACAAGTTTATATATATACACTATTAAATTTACAACGAATTAAAACTTTTCATTATCAATGTACGTCAAGGAATTAAATTTTTATATTAACAAACTAAAATAAACTGAACAAGTATGGTTAATAATTCAAGGCAAAATTTATTTAATCAAAACTAGTTAATTAAAATGATAATAAGTTAAAATAATTTAACCAAACATAAATAATAAATTAAGTTGAACTCAATTAATTGGACATACAAAATATTTTTTTGTAAATGAATAAAGTTGTAAATTTCTACGTACAAGAAGAAATGGATTTAAAATAATAAAAATAAATAAATAATTAGAGATCAATGACATGTGGGGCTAGCTCAAGCTACACAAAGGACCACATAAGTACCCTTTGCCTTTTTTTTTGCCTGTTTCTATTTCATGCCGACCTGACTCTCTGATTCAAACCCTCCCAATTCTATTCCTTTTTGTCTCTCCTTGATTGGCCTTTTTATTTCTAATCCAAGCAGGCCCCACCCCCATTTACCCTATATCGGATTATTTTTTTAATAGAATTAAATTTAATATTTGTAACTGAATAAGCATCTTGTTTTTTTTAATAAATGTACCAACAGGCCAAATAATTAGGGTCATAGGTTAAATATGAATTTATTTTTTTTGGGTTGTGTCAGAAATAGGCCTACTACTCTCTCTAATCTAATCTGATCAGATTAGGATAAGTATTCTGACTGGGTGCAAATGGATAGCTGCAAACGAAATGGTGCAATTGAATAGATGTATTTGGTTATAAATATATATGTAGCAGTGCAATTTTCGATTAACTATTCTACTATCCGAAATTACACAAAAGAGGAAAAGGAGACAAAAAAAAATAGAAGACTAATATTTTTGGTTTAATTGGATTAGACCGAAAATCTGATGAGTCTAAATTTCGCACTACTTCATAAAACAAGAAAGAGAGAAAGAGTTGAAAGAAGGGCAGTCAGTTCGGTACTAGTATACTGAAATACAGTAGTTTGTCAACCTGTTTGTGTCGATTCTAGTAGCTAGAGACGTATTTGTTGTTGCTGGTACGTATATCCGACATGAAAAGAAACGAAATAGAGTGACTGCTCCTACAATGAAATTTCCAGTTCTGTACCTTCCATTCAGCACTCTTTTTATCCTCCTAGTGTGCGCATAAAAAACAGATACAGTTGATGTCATGCAAATACAAATTCTTAAGGGTTATATATTATGAAAATGGAAAAAAAAAAATAATGAATAGCAGAATAGCCTGGAATTTACAAATAACTGTTACATTTACATTACAACCAGCATACCTTTAAAAACACATATGCATGCATCAGCAAAAAAAACACATTTTAAATTAATTATCCTGTTTGGCTGTTTGCTTTTCTAAGATGTTGATCTGTATATATGCTGGGTGCAAAAGGAAGAAATTAAGTTCAATTATACCCGATACTGCTTCAGATCTTTAGAATAATCATCAATAACTTCATTTTTCTTTTTAATCTCCAAATTGACTTCTTCGATTTTGCGTGTGATTTCTATATATATCCTCGTATCGGTCATGCTTTCACAAAATAGAAGGTGATGATAATTTTTGTGCTTTTGGCCTCTGCAGTTGTGTCATAAACTGTGATAACCCGAACTATTAAAATTATTAATTAACCATAAATCCTAATTAAGTGTTAACTAACAACAAGTTTATATATATACACACTTAAAATTACAACGAATTAAAACTTTTCATTATCAACGTACGTCAAGGAATTAAATTTTTATATTAACAAACTAAAATAAACTGAACAAGTATGGTTAATAATTCAAGGCAAAATTTATTTAATCAAAACTAGTTAATTAAAATGATAGTAAGTTAAACTAATTTAACCAAATATAAATGATAAATTAAGTTCAACTCAATTAATTGGACATACAAAATATATTTTTTTGTAAATGAATAAAGCTACGTACAAGAAGAAGGGGAGAGGAGGGTGTTTGATGCCCATCGGATCAAACTCAGTTCGATAGATGGTTTCTACCGTCTAATTCACTTCAAGATCTGTGCGCACATATATTAAAGCAAATAACATGGATGTTAAAGTGATGCGCACAGATCTTGAAGTGGATCGGATGATAGAAACCACCCATTGAACCAAGTTTGGTCCGATGGGCATCGGACACCCCCTCTCCCAAGAAAAAATGGATTTAAAAAAAATAATAATTAGAGATCAATGACATGTGGGGCTACATTTCAAGCTCAAGCTACACAAAGGACCATATAACCCTTTCCCTCATTTTTTTTTCCTATTTATATTTCATGCCGACCCCACTCTCTGATTTAAACCCTCCCAATTATATTCCTTTTTGTCTCTCTCCGTGATTGGCCTTTTTGTTTCTAAGCCAAGCAGGACCCACCACCATTTACCCTATATCGGATTTTTTTTTTTAAATATAATCAAATTTAATATTTTTAACCGAATAAACATCATTGAGTTGTTTTTGTAAGAAATGTACTAGTAAGCTAAATAATTTGGGCGATAGGTTAAATGTGGATTTATTCTTTTTGGACAATTGAATAGATGCGAATGGATAGCTGCAAATTAGAATAAGTATTCTGATTAGGTGCGAATGGATAGCTACAAACGAAATGGTGCAATTGAATAGATGTATTTGGTTATAAATACATATGCAGCAGTGCAATTTTTGGTTAACTATTATACTATCTGAAATTATACAAAAGAGAAAAAAAGAAACAGAAAATAGAAGACTAATATTTTCGGTTTAATTGGATTAGATTGAAAATCTGATCAGTCTCAATTTTGTACTACTTCAGAAAACAAGAAAGAGAGAAAGAGTCGAAAGAAGGGTTGTCAGTTCGGTCCTAGTATACTGAACTACCATAGTTTGTCAACATGTTCGTGTGGATACTAGTAGAGATGTATTTGTTGTTGCTGGTGCGTATATCCGACACGAAAAAAAACAAAGTAGAGTGACTGTTCCTACGACTAGGCGAAGATTTTTGCTGCGCGTCTAGTGGTAAACTCTATATTAATCTTGGAATTAGTTTTATACATGGATTCTTGTTTTCAGATAGTGAACAAATTGAAGAACTGAATCAAATTGTTGCACTATAACATATCTGAAAACCCTACAATGGTATCAGAGCCACTTGTGTAGAATTAATTCTGGATTATTGATTGTTAATTAGATTAATGTCTGAATTGAATCAATTTGATTGATTAAATTAGAAGAATTAATATGGTGGTTTTTCTGTGGGATATGATATTAATAAATAATCATATCAATTAGATTGTCATGACAAAATTGAATTAATTAGATTGGTTATACTGTATGATTATTTTATCAGATTGGTTTCACATGACAAATCTGAACCGTTAAAATATATCTACCTTACGAGTGATGCGTCTATATGCGAAAATATGCAAATTTTGAATTAATTTTGTATATAATCAAGTTGTAAAGAAAAACTTTTAATTAAAGAATGCATTTTAAAAAGGGATTGAATTCTCTGCCCCCCAGGGGGCAGGATTTTCCTGCCCCTGAGTCACTGAAACGCGGGCCCCACCAAAACTAAAAATCAATATTTAAATTTATAAACCCGTCTGGACCCACTTGTCAGTCTCACTGGGGGCAGGAAAATCCTGCCCCCCGGGGGGCAGGTGATCTCTATCCTTTGATCTCTATCCTTTTGAAAAATGTAACATTTTACATGTATAGAGACATCATGATTGATGAATTTTAAAATCCAATTCAATAAATTTTAAAATTGAGTCGAAAAAGAAATTTAATATACTTAATAGATTACTTTACCTTGGGAACAGTCGATTTTAGGTTTGAAAACTTAGAACATTTCCAACTTATCTAGAAATTGGTGAACTTAAGAGATTAGCATGAAGCCAATCCGGTTCTACTCTATCTCCAACGTCAATATTGGGTTTGAAAATTAGGATCTTTCAGAAAATTGATTTTTTGTCTTAAGATGGTAGAAACAAAATTCGGAGATGTTTGTGTGTACAACTGTAAGGACGCAACGGAAAAAAAAAATGAGAACAATCACAATCAGTCCATTCATAACCTGACCAAACCATAATTATTCAAATTTCAAATATAATATCTCTGATTCTCTGACCCCACAAGATTATTGTCTTGTCGTGTGATCCAAGTGAAAAGATGCATATAACACAAAATCACAAGGAACACGTTCCCCATTTTCAGTCAAAAATAATTTTGGCACTAAAGCTTAATTTTGCATGTTTTTTTTTCCTTAAAATATATATATTTTATATCTTTTGGAAGGAACTTTTTGCACAATTCTACGGTCAAAAACACCATCGAGTGTCTATTATTTTATTTTTTTACTTAATTTTTTTTGTCTATGTGGATTTTGAAACATTCACTATATATATCTCTAAAACTGCCTTCGCACTTTGATTGTTTATTTGTTAGGATGTACAACTGATAATCAATATTTAATGCAGAAATATTTCCTCAAGTGTCACATGGTCTAAAACTTAATTTGTAGACCGGTTTTAGGCTCTGAAAAAAAAAGTGAAACTAACAAATTAATATTCTCATCCCCTCGTTATCACAGAAAAGTATTTAACCGCTACAAATGATTCTGTGTTACTTTTCATTTGTATTTAAAAAAGAACATATCCGCATATAAAAAAAAAAAAAATCAAACGCTGTAACTGTAACATTGTGAATTTTATAAAATAAAATTCAAAATGTTAAACTAAATCATAGGGTTAAAAATTTAAAATTTTTAATTGCTTTAGAGGATTTTATATTGACTGACTGATTAAGCATCAAAATATATTTTTACTAAGTGAAATTCTGACATGAATAATTAAATTAGCAGAATTACCAATTTTGCTGTGCAAATTTCCCTGAATCATGAAAATCTGGAAATTATAAACTTTATATAATAATGTTATATTTTGATATGCACTAATGGTAACTATTACTATTATTAAATTATTTTATATGAAATTGGGCCGTAGGCCTTAGAGAAAAATATAGGCAGCAGCTTCAATTTGGATACATGGTCCGGTTTAACCTTTGATTATTAAACCCATCTCTATCTTCTTACATATTTTATATTTTATTTCATTCACCGCATAACTCTGTCGCTCTCTCCAAAACCCTCGTTTCTTTTCTGATTTGCTTCGCTAGTTTCTCATATCGCTAGGGTTTAAGAATTCTCTCTGACTGAACCTTGCGATTAGAATTTCTCACCGGTGTATGTGCTTTCCTTGTTATTTCTTTTAACTGGTGGTGCATAGCATAGTAAGTTTCTTCCCTGAACCAATATCTTGATTTCTCATCTCAATTGATTAGAGTTTGGAAATCTTGTTAATAATAGAGCATAAATGTTGAGTCACAGTGAGTTGATTACCATTCTTTTACCTTGACTCGAATCTGATCTGGATAATTGATTTTGGTAATTATACTTTCTAATTGGTACCAATTTGGTACAGAATCTGATTTGGGACAGGTATGGTTTAAACCCTAGTTTAGTACCGATAACCTATAAGCTGATTTTTATTTCAAATAAAGATTGAAAGTACAATTGCTTGTTAAGTTTCCATCTCTTGACACCGGTACCATTCCGTACCAGTTTCCATTCTAGGTTATGTTATAATTCAAAGTTTAGGGGCTGAACTTGCAAAATTTCCCTAGGTTATTAAATTTATCATATCAGAGGGGCTAAAGTGAAAATATGAAATTGTGACCTGGAGCTTAGAAACTTTAATTAAATGGATCTGAACCTTATAGTTGAACTTAAATTCGGTTTAATTTGTCCCATTTATTATATACCTTGACTAGTTAATCCATGCCAATTAGAAATATAAAAATTTGTAAGTCAAGTATAAATGGAGAGATGAGACCTGACCATGAGATATATATACACTGGAACTAGAATATATACATATATTGCATATGTGACTTATATGTTAGAGTTTAGGGTTGGATAATTAATGAATATAACTTGATTGGTACTAACTCACTTATGCTATGTTAACCTAGGCATAGACCCTAGCGGGCACGACTTAGCGGAATCGTCCGAGACTCTGAACCTAGTGATAGCGGATCCTCTACGCACCTTACGTGATCAGGTGCGGGGGTTCACCGGATTTGTCTTGATATTTATTTCTAAGAACTAAATAACTGTTTATATTAACATGTTGGAATTTCTAATTGATAGCATTATTGCATCATTTGCATGAGGTAAGTTAATAGCATAATTTAATTACTATACTGTGATGAATTATCATTTTGGTATTGTTTCATCGATTGTCTGTTCTCTCGTTTCTTATAATTGAATGGAACCACAGTATCGAATTGAGTTACTTTATTATTTACTGCAAAGTCTAGAGTCGACGCTAGACTTTGATTCAGGATCCATATGCGCATACGGTGAATGACCTCAATTGAACCCAGTACCGGTTGGGTAGAGGATAATGTAAATTGTGATTGTAGGAATAGTAAAACTGTGGTATATCGATTGTTTTATTGGTCACTTTTCGGTAAGGAGTGACAACTTGTTGAATATTATTGAAGCAAGTTATTGTCCATTTGATTTTCTGAATTGATGAATGTCTGATTATAAACCAGAATAAGTAGGGATTGTTAAGCCAAAGGTGATAGATACCTTACATCTATCAGCAATGACCTGACCTAGAAATCTAGTCGGTTTAGGTCCAAATATTCTGAATAACAATTCTTTGATTATCTTTGATTGTGATATATGTTGAATCTCATTATTATCAATCTTGAGCATGTGCATTTATTTTTATTGACTGATTAACTTGATATTTTAATGTTACGATTATTTAGTTCTGGTAATGGATTTCTTACAAATCCAGTAGCCCTGGGTTAAATTCCGCACTGAGAAACAGTTGACAAGTTTCTCACCCCGCCTTCCCCTTGTGGTTTTTATTTCAGGAAAGCAAGAATAGGGATCCAAGTGCATCGTGTGAGCAGTAAGCCAATCTAGATATATATATATGTCGCCATGAATACTAGGACAGATTTTGGTATGCTAGTTGAAGGAATGTAAATTGTTTTGCTGTACAGTTCCTTCAATTAGACCTTTTATTATGAAAAATGTAAAATTTCGTTTGTTTATTTTGTTTGAATGTATATAATATAAACAACTTCTACTTATGTTATTGTACTAATATTTATGGCAATATAAGTAGGTGTTGTGGTAACAGCTTTTATAAAATGCTTGCTTAATATTATGTTATTATAAAGTATAAACAGATTGCACTATTTTGATTGAAATGGTGATTTTGGCAAAATGAAATACTATTGTGAATTTTATATCTATGTAATTGCCTTGTGAGTACATAGGAAACTGTGTATTCACGGCGTAACTGCACGGCCCCATGTTTCGGGGTGTGACAGTTAAAAGTTGGTATCAGAGCTTTGTTAAACCATAACCAGACATGATAGGATACGCGAGTGGGGTAAGTCTTGAGTTAGATGGTAGTATTAAACTGTTGTTAATTGTAATGTTAATTTAATTGATTTTATAGGAAAATGGAAGGGCGACGCCAACCTAGACAAGCTCGTACTCGTGGTAGGGGTCGGCAACCAACAGGGGAGCCTGAAATTGATCCTGTACACGCACTACCTGAGGTACCAATAGCTGATCATGAAAACATAGAACATCCTAATCCGAGAGCTGATCCTGATCATAGAGCCGGACATGAGCGAAATCTTGAAGATATGTTGATTACGGCCTATGAAAGAGGTCGTAGAGCTGAACATCAGGTACAAGGACCGGCTGATCGTGTAGGGGTACCGGGTGAAGAGTTTAGACAGTTGTATGATGCCTTTATGCGTTTGACACCCCCTCGGTTTGATGGGTCGGGGGGATATCCTGCTGCAGAAGAGTGGATGGTGAGCTTAAAAGCCAAATTTACTATATGTCGCGTGCCAGAGGTAAACAAAGTTGAGTTAGCAGAACAATTGTTGGAGAAATCTGGTCGACACTGGTGGGAGGGAGTAAAGTTAGAATATGAGGGAGCTGAACAGGAGATTCCTTGGTATTGGTTTGAGCAGAAATTTGAGGAGCAGTTTCTGAGTGATTTGCATCGTGAGGTTTTGAGAAGCCAATTTCTGAACCTACGCCAACATGAAAGGTCTGTAGAGGAGTACAATCGGATGTTCTTTGATCTATCTAGATATGCCCCAGATGTGAGAAGAAATCCTGATAGATATCGGAGGCAGTACTTGGATGGGTTAGACCCAAATATTGCACTAGCTATTCATCATTCTATAGCTGCAGGGGTTCCAGCCCTTATGAAGTGTGCTGAACAAGCTGAGATATATCATAAGAAAAGTGTGCAACAGACTCTTTCCAGAAATGTGAGGCCAAAATTTGATCAAAGAAAACAAGCAAGTGGATCAGGGGTTCGACCTCCGACTTCTGTTTACCCTCCTAGACAGATTGTTACTCCTGGATTTACTCCGGGAACCACTGGACCTTGGTGTCGTGTTTGCAAGAAGCCACATTCAGAGTCTGAGTGTCGTCGCATCAACAAAACATGTCTTCGGTGTGGTAGTAAGGATCACTGGATTAGAGAGTGCCCAAATACTTTTTCGGGCACACCTGGGAGTAGTAGCAGTGGTACTTATAGAGCTCCACAGGGGCATGGACGTGGAGGCATACCTCCGCCACGAGGTCGAGGAGTTGTGCAGCAGATTAGAGGAGGCCGTACAGGAGGACGAGTGGGTGCTCATGCTGTGGGATTGATAGAACTACCAAATGAAGGAAAAGAGCTGGTTCCTGTTCCTACTCACACTGACTTACTGGCAGGTACTATTTCTATCTCAGGACACCTTGCATATGTATTGGTCGATACGGGGTGTAGTCATTCGATTGTTTCTAGTGCATTAGTTGAGAGATGTGGGTGGTCAACTGAGTCGAGTGGGAGAGTACTTAATGTTCATACCCCTCTCGGTTCTACTACCAAAATTGCAGAGACTTGCCGAGACTTGAGAGTTAGAATTGATGGAAGAGATTTTTCAACTGACATGTTGGTAATGGATATTTCAGAATATGATGTATTGTTGGGTTTAGATTGGTTGACTAGACACATAGCCACGATTGATTGTTTGCGTCGTACTGTTCAGTTTACATTGTCAAGTGGTTCAACATGTACACTTAGATGTAGGGGATTTAAAGAGGTGGTACCTTATATTTCAGCAGTAGAGACAAGGCATCTAGTTGAGTCCGGATGTACAGCATATTTGGTAATGGTTATGATTGCTGCTACGGAAATTCCTGAGATATCTAACATTCCAGTTGTTTCTGATTATATTGATGTGTTTCCTGATGAGATTTCAGGGTTACCCCCGGAGCGAGAAATTGAGTTTAACATTAAATTGATACCTGGTACAACCCCAATTTCAAAGGTTCCCTATCGTATGGCACCCGCTGAGTTAAAAGAATTGAAGGTGCAACTAGAAGAGATGTTGGAGAAAGGTTTTATAAGACCAAGCACTTCCCCTTGGGGTGCGCCAGTGCTGTTCGTACGGAAGAAAGATGGAACTTTACGGTTGTGCATAGATTACCGAGAGCTGAACAAAATGACAGTGAAAAACAGATACCCGTTACCTAGGATTGATGATCTCTTTGACCAATTACAAGGATCATCGGTCTATTCCAAGATTGATTTAAGAACTGGTTACCATCAGCTGCGTATATGCCCAAATGATGTGGAGAAAACAGCTTTCCGTACTCGGTACGGGCACTACGAATATCTGGTCATGCCATTTGGATTGACAAATGCACCAGCCGCTTTTATGGACCTTATGCAGCGGGTATTTCGAGACTTACTAGACTCTACTGTTGTGGTCTTTATTGATGACATATTGATATATTCACGTTCATATGAGGAGCATGCAGCCCATCTTAGAGTTGTATTACAGAGGTTACGTGACCATCAGCTCTATGCAAAACTTTCAAAATGTGAGTTCTGGATGGACAAAGTGTCATTCTTGGGTCATGTAGTTTCAAGTGAAGGTTTGGCAGTAGACCCAGAAAAGATTCGAGCTGTAACTGAATGGAAGAGACCAGAAACCGTGACAGAAATCCGTAGTTTTCTGGGTTTAGCCGGTTATTATCGAAGGTTTGTGCCCGATTTTTCACAATTATCACGTCCTCTTACGGAGTTGCTTCACAAAGGTGTAAAGTTCAAATGGGGTGAAGCTCAAGAAAGGAGTCTTCAGGAATTAAAGAGTCGGTTAGTGTCTGCACCGGTTCTTACAATGCCAGTGATTGGAAAGGACTATATGGTGTATACAGATGCATCCCGGTCTGGTCTGGGTTGTGTCTTGATGCAAGACGAACAGGTTATTGCTTATGCTTCGCGACAATTGCGTCCACATGAACAGAACTATCCGACTCATGATTTGGAATTAGCAGCAGTGATTTTTGCACTTAAAATCTGGCGACATTACTTATACGGAGCGAAATGCCAGGTTCTCACTGATCATAAGAGTTTAAAGTATATTTTTACTCAGAAGGAGCTGAATTTGAGACAAAGGAGATGGCTGGAGTTAATGAAGGATTATGATTTAGATATTCAATATTATGCGGGCAAAGCCAATGTGGTGGCTGATGCGTTGAGTAGGAAGAATCAGGTGAATTTGGCAACATTGATTACAAGTGAGTCGCATCTGATTGAAGAAATGAGAATGATGAATTTACATGTTGGAGCATCTCAAGAATTGGCAAAGGCAACAGCAACTCGCTTGTTTGGAGAGAAAGCGGGGGTGAATGCATCAACTGTTATGTCAATCATTTCTGCTGCAGTTGAGGTGAGACCTGATTTACATGATCTGGTTCGGGTAGCACAGCATGAAGATCAGAAATGTCAGAAATTTAGAGAACATGCGAAATCAGACCGAGATACTCCTTTCAGACTTGATGATGAGGGTATCTTGCGGTTTGGCAACCGTATATGCATTCCTGAAAATTCAGAACTGAAGACTTTAATCCTATCAGAAGCACATGATTCTGGATATACTATCCATCCTGGTGAAGTTAAAATGTATCAAAATCTAAAACGATACTTTTGGTGGCCGAACATGAAGAATGATGTGACAAAGTATGTTGAGAAATGTCAAGTCTGTCAGCAAGTGAAGGCTGATAGACGAAAGACAGCTGGGTTATTGCAGCCATTAGATAAGAAGAGAGGTAAATTTGAAGTCATTGCGATGGATTTTGTGACTGGTTTTCCAAGGACAGCTGGGCGATATGATACTATATGGGTTATTGTAGATACATTGACTAAAGTAGCACACTTGATTCCATTTGGGCCTGACACTTCGGGTCGAGCACTAGCTGGGTTATTTCTGAAATTTTACTTCAAATATCATGGCTGTCCGCGTGAGATTATATCTGATAGAGATACTAGATTCACATCTCATTTTTGGAAGAGCTTCCAAGAGACTATGGGTACAAAACTGAAATTTAGTACCGCACATCATCCGCAAACAGATGGGCAGTCAGAAAGGACAATCCAAACATTAGAAGACATGCTTCGAGCGTGTGCTTTGAGCTTTCGAGGGTCCTGGTTTGACCATTTACACTTGGTTGAGTTTGCTTACAACAATAGTTATCACTCAAGTATTGGCATGCCACCATTAGAAGCGCTTACTGGAGAGCCTTGTCGTACACCATTGTGGTGGGGTCCGGCGGGTACTTATCCGCCTACAGGACCAGAAATGATACAAGAGGCAGCAGAGAAAACACAAATTATTTTGAGCCGACTCAAATCAGCTCAAGATAGGCAAAAGAGATATGCTGATGTACATAGAAGACCTTTAGAGTTTCAAGAAGGTGATCATGTGTGGCTCCGAGTATCTCCAGTTAGAGGAGTACATCGGTTTGGTGTGTCTGGTAAGCTAAGTCCAAGGTATATCGGGCCATTTCAGATTCAAAACCGAGTGGGACTTGTAGCTTATGAACTTGCTTTGCCTCCAGCTTTAGACCGGGTTCATCCGGTGTTTCATGTGTCACAGCTTCGACGATACGTGCGAGATTCCTCTCACTGCATTGACCATTCTGACCTGTACCTAGATGAGAACTTGGCTTATAAAGAAGAACCAATGAGAATTCTGGACAGAAAAGAGCAAAGACTAAGAAACCGAACAATTGGACTTGTTTTAGTACAGTGGGGACGGCACTCAGAAAAGGAGGCAACGTGGGAACTCGAAACGAAAATTCACGAACAATATCCCGAATTATTCGACAGTTCAGGTACGTAGTTATGTTCAAGTGATTGAACATGATTTTTAAGTGGGGGAGAAATGTAACATTGTGAATTTTATAAAATAAAATTCAAAATGTTAAACTAAATCATAGGGTTAAAAATTTAAAATTTTTAATTGCTTTAGAGGATTTTATATTGACTGACTGATTAAGCATCAAAATATATTTTTACTAAGTGAAATTCTGACATGAATAATTAAATTAGCAGAATTACCAATTTTGCTGTGCAAATTTCCCTGAATCATGAAAATCTGGAAATTATAAACTTTATATAATAATGTTATATTTTGATATGCACTAATGGTAACTATTACTATTATTAAATTATTTTATATGAAATTGGGCCGTAGGCCTTAGAGAAAAATATAGGCAGCAGCTTCAATTTGGATACATGGTCCGGTTTAACCTTTGATTATTAAACCCATCTCTATCTTCTTACATATTTTATATTTTATTTCATTCACCGCATAACTCTGTCGCTCTCTCCAAAACCCTCGTTTCTTTTCTGATTTGCTTCGCTAGTTTCTCATATCGCTAGGGTTTAAGAATTCTCTCTGACTGAACCTTGCGATTAGAATTTCTCACCGGTGTATGTGCTTTCCTTGTTATTTCTTTTAACTGGTGGTGCATAGCATAGTAAGTTTCTTCCCTGAACCAATATCTTGATTTCTCATCTCAATTGATTAGAGTTTGGAAATCTTGTTAATAATAGAGCATAAATGTTGAGTCACAGTGAGTTGATTACCATTCTTTTACCTTGACTCGAATCTGATCTGGATAATTGATTTTGGTAATTATACTTTCTAATTGGTACCAATTTGGTACAGAATCTGATTTGGGACAGGTATGGTTTAAACCCTAGTTTAGTACCGATAACCTATAAGCTGATTTTTATTTCAAATAAAGATTGAAAGTACAATTGCTTGTTAAGTTTCCATCTCTTGACACCGGTACCATTCCGTACCAGTTTCCATTCTAGGTTATGTTATAATTCAAAGTTTAGGGGCTGAACTTGCAAAATTTCCCTAGGTTATTAAATTTATCATATCAGAGGGGCTAAAGTGAAAATATGAAATTGTGACCTGGAGCTTAGAAACTTTAATTAAATGGATCTGAACCTTATAGTTGAACTTAAATTCGGTTTAATTTGTCCCATTTATTATATACCTTGACTAGTTAATCCATGCCAATTAGAAATATAAAAATTTGTAAGTCAAGTATAAATGGAGAGATGAGACCTGACCATGAGATATATATACACTGGAACTAGAATATATACATATATTGCATATGTGACTTATATGTTAGAGTTTAGGGTTGGATAATTAATGAATATAACTTGATTGGTACTAACTCACTTATGCTATGTTAACCTAGGCATAGACCCTAGCGGGCACGACTTAGCGGAATCGTCCGAGACTCTGAACCTAGTGATAGCGGATCCTCTACGCACCTTACGTGATCAGGTGCGGGGGTTCACCGGATTTGTCTTGATATTTATTTCTAAGAACTAAATAACTGTTTATATTAACATGTTGGAATTTCTAATTGATAGCATTATTGCATCATTTGCATGAGGTAAGTTAATAGCATAATTTAATTACTATACTGTGATGAATTATCATTTTGGTATTGTTTCATCGATTGTCTGTTCTCTCGTTTCTTATAATTGAATGGAACCACAGTATCGAATTGAGTTACTTTATTATTTACTGCAAAGTCTAGAGTCGACGCTAGACTTTGATTCAGGATCCATATGCGCATACGGTGAATGACCTCAATTGAACCCAGTACCGGTTGGGTAGAGGATAATGTAAATTGTGATTGTAGGAATAGTAAAACTGTGGTATATCGATTGTTTTATTGGTCACTTTTCGGTAAGGAGTGACAACTTGTTGAATATTATTGAAGCAAGTTATTGTCCATTTGATTTTCTGAATTGATGAATGTCTGATTATAAACCAGAATAAGTAGGGATTGTTAAGCCAAAGGTGATAGATACCTTACATCTATCAGCAATGACCTGACCTAGAAATCTAGTCGGTTTAGGTCCAAATATTCTGAATAACAATTCTTTGATTATCTTTGATTGTGATATATGTTGAATCTCATTATTATCAATCTTGAGCATGTGCATTTATTTTTATTGACTGATTAACTTGATATTTTAATGTTACGATTATTTAGTTCTGGTAATGGATTTCTTACAAATCCAGTAGCCCTGGGTTAAATTCCGCACTGAGAAACAGTTGACAAGTTTCTCACCCCGCCTTCCCCTTGTGGTTTTTATTTCAGGAAAGCAAGAATAGGGATCCAAGTGCATCGTGTGAGCAGTAAGCCAATCTAGATATATATATATGTCGCCATGAATACTAGGACAGATTTTGGTATGCTAGTTGAAGGAATGTAAATTGTTTTGCTGTACAGTTCCTTCAATTAGACCTTTTATTATGAAAAATGTAAAATTTCGTTTGTTTATTTTGTTTGAATGTATATAATATAAACAACTTCTACTTATGTTATTGTACTAATATTTATGGCAATATAAGTAGGTGTTGTGGTAACAGCTTTTATAAAATGCTTGCTTAATATTATGTTATTATAAAGTATAAACAGATTGCACTATTTTGATTGAAATGGTGATTTTGGCAAAATGAAATACTATTGTGAATTTTATATCTATGTAATTGCCTTGTGAGTACATAGGAAACTGTGTATTCACGGCGTAACTGCACGGCCCCATGTTTCGGGGTGTGACAGTAACTGCCGTGTTAGTGTTGTAAATAACAGTATACACGCTAGTTGAATGGATGAAGTACCGCTAAGCGAATAATCGGAAATAATCAGTCATAATCGAAAATTATCGGTTGATTAGTTGGAAAAATATGTGACGGTTTGATCACCATCAACCAAGGTTCTAAATAGCGATTATAGCAGTGGAGTGGGGAGACGGAAAAAAAAAGCTATAGCGAATAGCGGAGCTATAGCGAAAGCTTTCCTACATAGCGTTTATTTTCTTTTTAAAAATTATATTTTGTATTTCTAGTTTTCTACTAATAATAAACATTATCTATGTAAAATCTTATAGAGTAACAAAAACACCAAATTGATTAATTGATATAGGCCAGTTTGTCTCTAACGCAAAATGCATATACAAATAATTTAATTGATATAGGCCAACGCACAATGTTTCTGTTTATTGATATAATATTTTGATTTAAAAAGAAAAAAGCCTGTGTACTTTAATTTAGGTTTGGACTTTAAAGTCCATTTAAATTGAAAAAAAATAGAAAAATAAGCCCATGTAGCATAACGGACCACTATTCCGCTACGAGCTATAGCGGATCGCTATTACCGTTATAGTGGTCGTAGCTCGATTAGCACAATTTTACTCCATAGCTTAACTTATGAGGTCCAAAACCGTTATAGCTAGCTATTTAGAACACTGCCGCCAACAATTAGGGGTATTCAATGGGTTTGGTTTAATCGGTTTTGAACCGAACCGAATTAGATTGGACTAAACGGATCAGTTTTTTTTGGTTTAATGGATCGGTTCGGTTCTCTTTCTAAAACCAAACTAATACTTTTGTTCAGTTCGGTTTAAATATTTTCAAAACCGAATATACTGAATCGACCGTTTAACCAAAACTCTTCAGCTGCGAACCAAAATTTATCAAACCCCGCTACTTGTGCGAACCCAAACTTCTCTTTTCTCCCACTCTTTTGCTCCCCTTTAATTAATCCCAGATGGGTCCCACCTAGATCCCCACTCCGACTTTGGATCCGTATCCTCTCTATTACTCCAGAGGATGCACATCACTTTGGGTATGTTTGGATGGTGTGAGAATAGCTAGAATAGCAAGCTATTCAATAATAGCTCCTATTCGGAATAGCAATTTGCATCCAAACGATATTTTTGCTATTCGGAATAGCGAGAATAGCTGCTATTCGCTATTTTTACAAAAACATGGAATAACATTTGTTGTTTTCAATATTAATACTAATCTAATATTTAAACTAATATTATATTACATTTAATATTTAAATTATTATTATATTGTATTATATTTCATCTAATATTATATTATATTTAATCTAATATTTAAAATATTATTATATTACATTTAATAATTAAATTAATATTATATTGTATTATATTTAAAATAATATTATATTACATTTAATAATTAAATTAATATTATATTGTATGATATTTAAACTAATACTAAATTACATTTAATATTTAAAATAATATTATATTACATTTAATCTAATATTTTATTTAACAATAATTTAATATTTAAAATAATATTATATTACATTTAATATTTAAATTAATATTATATTATATTTAATCTAATATTATATTGTATTTAATCTAATATTATATTGTATTTAATCTAATATTATATTATATTTAATCTAATATTTTATTTAAAACTAATCTAATATTTAAAATAATATTATATTACATTTAATCTAATATTTTATTTAATACTAATTTAATATTTAAAATAATATTATATTACATTTAATATTTAAACTAATAATATATTACATTCAACCTAATATTTTATTTAATACTTATCTAATATTTAAAATAATATTATATTACATTTAATATTTAAACTAATATTATATTACATTTAATCTTATATTTTATTTAACTCTAATCTAATTTTTAAAATAATATTATATTATATTTAATATTTAAACTAATACTATATTACATTTAATCTAATATTTTTTAATACTAATCTAATTTTTAAAATAATATTATATTACATTTAATATTTAAACTAATATTATATTACATTTAATCTAATATTTTACATAATACTAATTTAATTTTTAAAATAATATTATATTACATTTAATATTTAAACTAATATTATATTACATTTAATCTAATATTTTATTTAATACTTATTTAATATTTAAATTAATATTATATTACATTTAACATTTAACCTAATATTATATTATATTTAATATTAAATTAATATTTTAATTAATACTAATTTAGTATTTAAAATAATATTATATTACATTTAATATTTAAGTTAATATTATATTGTATTATATTTAATCTAACACATAAATTATTATTTTATTCATTCTCTCCAAACTCTATTCCAAATATGCAATCCAAACAACTTTTTTACTATTCCGAATAGCACTGTTCTTAAACAATAGCTATTCTTATTTACTATTCTAAACAGTAGCTATTCTTGCTATTCTAAAGTTCATCCAAACGTACCCTTTATGGTTTGAGATTAAATCTCAGCCGGTTTGAGATTCGGGGGAAAATAGAGGGCAATATTATTGGGCTTTGAGATGCGCATCACTTTATGGACGAAGTACCGCCAAGTGAAAGTGGAGAAAACCAAAAAAATTAGTTGGGGTATTGGACAAGATCTTGATCGTGGTTTCTGTGAATTGAATTTCTTTGTTCGGTATCAGATAGTGCTTGAATCTTTACGATCTAGTTTGGATTTGTTATATTTTAATATACTCCGGTTTAAATCGAAAAAACCGAACAAACTAAAATAAAATTTTGGTTCGATCCAGTTTGGTTTGGTTGATATGCTAAAACAGTTCGGTTCGATTGTATTTTTAAAACCGGAATACAACTTTAATTTGCTTAGTTCAGTTTGATTTGGATTGAACTGAACCGATAAGCACCCCTACCAATAATTAATCAACTGATTAATAAGTCTAAAGATACGTTTTGCACAATACTGACGGAGTCATTCGTCAACAGTTCCAAATTCTCCCTCTTCGCCCTCAGTCAAAAGAGGAAAATACACCTTTCTTTCCATTCCCATCATAATTAAGAAAAAAAACATTCGTACCTCACATATTCTGTACTTCTTAACTATATCTCAAAAATATTTATAACTGTACACATTATTGATATCTATTTTTTATACTTTAGCACATAAAGTGTTTATTATTTTTTTCTTTTTACAATGGTCATAAAAAGTTTTATATTAGTCCCGTAGCGGATTCACTCCAAATGAATGAGATCAGTTGACCTCTATTTTTATTTTAACCTACATATTTATATAAGATTTTTTTTTTATATATATATTTTAGAATAAAATATTATGAGTATTGTTAAATTGATTTCATACAATGATCATGAAATTGTTAAATCTTTTTACAATGGTCATGAAAATTATATATGATTCACCTCCAGTCTCCAATTAAGTGTTTGACCCTCCGCCTATGATATTAACTATTAGTAGTTAATTAGACTTTGCATTTTGTTTACATCGGGATTAGCCCGAGAAATAAAATTTTAGCTGAATATTTTTGTTGTATGTATCTAGACTATTAAGGGGTAAAAACGGAGCAGATAATGGTAATACTATATCCATATTTCTTTTTAATTTTTCGGATACAGATACGGATCAAATCGGATATTTATTACAATAATATAAAAATATTTTAAAAAAAATACTATAGTTCATAATATTTATATAATATAATGGTGAACATTAATTTTTTTTTCATAATATATATTAAAATATATGACATATATCTATACAGATTGAATACGGATTGGATATTATTCATACCGTTTTCACTCTTAAGACTATTGCTCATGTTTGGTTGTGGAGTAAAATTAATAAGAGATAAATTGTTTATTCCATGTTACTCATATTTTAGATCTAGTTTGATAGTTTAAGTTATAGCTTAAATTAATTTACTTGGAGGAGTAAGATATATATTGAAAAAAAAATTATCTTTATCTATGACAGTAGACCGTACAAATAGAGTAAGTATAAAATAAATTACTTTACATATAGAGACATAATAAGTTACTTTAAATTAATTCACTTCTTATTTCATCTTACTCTGTCTATTTTATTTCTTATTTGTAAGAATATTTACTTTTTATTTGTAAGAATATTTAAGTGTGAAATAAATGTGGAGTAATTAATGACACCTTCAATTCCACAACTAAACATGACTATTAGTCTCTTTGTTCACAATAATACCTTTTTTTCTTCTTGGGTTCCAAGTTCTGACCAATGAGTCCGCGCAGCTATTAAAGTATTAATTAGTCTCACACGCCTTTCTCCATATTCATATATATAAAAGAGGACACAGAAGAACTTGTGTTATTTAATTTCTACCACGTGAAGCACGGAAAGAAAGAATCCCTCTCATACCTTAAACCTCTGACACCTCTTTAATGGATATTTCTCCGCCTCCTCCTCCCCCTCCCCCTCCATTACCCCCACCTCAACCTAAGCCTGATCGGAAAACGGTAGAGAAAAATAGAAGAGACCAAATGAAGTTCCTCCATTCCAAGCTTGATTCTCTTATCTCAAGCTCCTCATCTGCCTCCACTTCTGTAATTATTTCTTTTCCTCTTGAACTACATAATAAATTAAGTATACATCTATGATATATATTGCAAGCAAGTACACATGATCGAGTTAAAATGGCTTGTGGGGACAGTGTGGTACAGTTTTAATTTACATTTTACACCAAATTAATATTTCTCTCTTTTTCAGTGATTAACCATATTTCTTCCAAATATGACTTAAATTAATTATGTGTGAAAGCTAAATAAAAATGCACCCCTGTCAATTTTAAACAAGTATAAATTGATCTCATTTGTAACATTTTTAATTGTTTGAAGGGACAACCGTTGCCAGACCGACTTGAGGAAGCAACAAACTACATAAAGAGGGTGCAAGAGAGAATTGAGGAATTAAAGGAGAAGAAGAGACAGCTTATTGGCTCCTCAGAGGGTACAAGCAATGAAAAAATATCACCTCAGATAGAGGTCCATGAATTGGGTTCTGGTCTAAATGCGGTGCTGATTGTTTCTTCGGATCATGATCCGGCTATCATGCACAAATCGATATGTGCAGTAGAAGAAGGAGGTGCCGAGGTTTTGAATGCACACTATTCGTCTTTCGGAGATAAATTTATTGTGTCACTTCATGCCTTGGTAAGCACAACTGATTTAGATATTTCATAATTAAGTAATAGAATTAATTTGTTTAATTTGTTGGAGAAAAAAAATTAATTAATATATAGTTGAATATTTCATGCAATAACAAATAAGAATGAAAATGGAGTACGTTTGTTTATTTTTATTGAACTATATATATTCTGGCATGAAAAATTAAGTGTTTTCAGGTTAATTGAAAGTCCAATTACTTGTGTAAGGGTAAGGATAAGATTACATTTTTAACAATAAATTGTTAGTTAGGCAATTGATGAGGACAAGAGTTGTTACTAATACTTATCTTACCAAGTTTCATTAATCTATTCAAAATAATATCTCATATCATTCATATTAATTTTCGATTAATCAAGTCATAATTGAGATTTTTTATCATTTTTGGATTAAACATTACAGTATTTTACCATCTGTTCCATGTTATATAATATATATCCATGGAACTTTCACTAAATTGTCACTCGTTGGTATAACGATATATTTTGTTACTATTTTACCTTATCACCTTAATGCAAGGATACTTTGGGTGTTCAAATCCAACGCGCGTGGTCAGGGGCATATTTACATTCACCCGTACAGGTGCTAAGCCACTCTATGATTTTAAAATTGTAATTATATATATTGAAATTTAATTGAAAGTTATTATTTTAAAAAAATATATATATAGTACATCCCCTCTCATAAAATATCACATGTTCACTTGTAATCTAGTGGTTAGAGCTTATCTTATGGTTATGGAGAGCTTTGGTTCAATTCCCACCAATTATGATTTTCTGGTTCCACCCCTGCCCGTGGTACCCTTGTGTAGAATGAGATTTGGGTCGTCCGTTTTAACCTGACACAAATCTCAAAGCGAACTCTCTATAATCCAAATAGACACCAAAATAATTTTGATTCAACCGGAAGTTATCCTATATTTGCTGGTACCGTATACTCTAGTGACAAACACAATCCTAGAACATTATAAAAAATTCTCCCTTGCAAGGGTTCTCAATCGACACAGTGAGAATGGGTGGAATGATTTCATCAAAAAAAAAAAAAAATGAAGAGGTAACGTTAGACAGTTTAGAGACTTTTTTATGATTATATTTCGATAATATATATAGAGTGCGTTCATATATGCATATTATTACTATTAACTCATGGTACATATATGAGCTAATTAAGGAACTCTTTAATTAAGTTTAGCTACACTATACTGGTCCGACGAGGCAATGACGGGGTGAAATGAATTAAGGAGAAATGTCAGATCACTTTAATTTTCTGATTAGGGACATTAATATATATTCGCCACAGATAATTAATTAACAGATTGGATAGAACTGTACAAGTATTTTCATATCCGTACGTATAAATAAATTTATTTGTACTTTATATATATATATATCCTTCCTCATCCTCATTGAGTATTAGTTTTCACTTTTAAACTTAGAATCCACCAACAATAAGTATATATTGAAACATTTTTTTTTATTTTCTAAATTGGAGGAAACATTAATTTTTCTAGGCAACATGCAGACTCATGCATGGTAATAGTACTATATGTCTCTCACAGTGAAAATGTAGAATTAATCCAATTTGAGGAATGCGATCGGCATGTCAGTATGTACGTCCATATGTTGCACTGAATTCTATCATTTTATATACAGTACTGTTGAAATTGAAAAGAGCATAATTAATATATGTTTTTTCTAGACCTTAATTTATTATTTGCCCTCTCGCTCGCTTGATTAATTTATGTAGGTAAGAGACAACAGCGAATCTGGTTCTGTGACGGGAAGCATGTTGGATAGACTAAAAAAGGCATTTTGATCATGCCAATCACAATCATGCATGGAATTAATTCTACTAAATAAATATATAAAGGAAGGAGCGAGGCTTCTTTTTTTGTATGAACACACCTTTTGATTCTTTCTCGGCCGAAATTTGAGCAGTGCTTCTGTGCTTGACTGATCGGAATTGGGGGTTGAGACTTAGACTAGTCAAAAGTATAACTCTACTGTTGAGAGTAGACTAGTCGTTGGTACACAAAAATAATGCGTCATATTTTTTTGTTTTTTGTTTTTCTAGTGTGTATTACATTGTTTTGACTTCTAGATTCGTTTGAATGGTCAAATAAAGGAAAAAATAATAATTAGTATTGTACGAAGTGTGAAAATAATATAAATATATTAATCAGATAATGACAACATAAAATGTAAATTTTATGTTAATATATCATATAGTGAATCTATTATTTATATTGTATAAATCGAACTAATATTAATTTAAAGGGTATTAATTTTATTATTCTATAGTTTAATTTGAATAATAAATTAATTAATCTCTAATTCAAATTCTTTCGAATAGTACAATTATATCATAATTCAGAATTATATTAATAATTTTAAATTAATGTTATTCGAATGCATCAAACATACACTTCTCGTCAAACTTCCACCTTTTTCTCACCAATTTTCGCATTATTTTTTTTAGAGTAATAACAGAATTATAGACTTATCATGTAACTGTCATAACAGATTGTTAGTTAGGCTTCATAACAGTTGTTAGTTAGGCTTAATAACTGATTGTTAGTTAGAAAGAACAATCTAGATTGTAACAGAGAAGCATCTCATATCCCCTATATATAGGGCACTGTTGTATCAGTTCGAAAAATAATGAAATGAAATAAAACAGAAATTCTTTCTATCATCTCCTCTTCTCTCTCTCTTTCTAAATTCCTCTAAACCTATTAGAGAGAGAGGATGTTATCGTGAAGGGAGAGGGGGCTGTCCGATGCCCATCGGACTGAGTTGGGTTCGATCGATGGCTGGTTTCTACCGTCCGATCCACTTTAAGATCCGTGTGTATCACTTTAATATCCGTGCTCTTTGCTTTAATATCCGTGCGCACAGGTCTTAAAGTGGATTGGACGGTAGAAACCACCCATCTAATCCAACTCAGTCCGATGGGCATCGGACAGCCTCCTCTCTCTATCGTGAAGGTTTTACTTTGTAATGAATTAATCCGATATTTTTGTTGTATTTGTTTCCCATAGAAAAAGTTGTCTTCGTTGATTCCAACACAAAATTAATTAACTTGATTTAGATATACACCTGACATGAACTGGTTTTGAAATGCCAAAAGAATTACTCTGAATCAATCCGAAATATGAAAATGACACGAAACATTTCTAATTAACTCGATTTCACACACACACACATCTTGTGCTCTAGAAATCAATTAACGGAATAATCATTAAAAACAGAGAAGATATACTACATTACATGAACCAATTATTGCTCCTATCAAGATGTGAAAACTGAGAAGATCAGAGGCGGAGGCATTAGTATTAGTATAGAATGGAGGTCAATTGATTTTCAATTTTTTTTTGTCAAAAACTAGTACTGAACTACTGAAGTAGATTTTTGTTCTATAATTTATAGTAAAATGCTACATGTACAAGAAATTGATCTCTGTATTTTTTTTGTAAAATTTTATATTATTGACTCCCATTATTTTAACGAAATAATAATTTGAAGAATTTCTAGCATTTAAAACAAAATTATTAAAAAAAAAAATCAAAAGCTCACATGACACTTCTTATTTTATATTATCCCTCTCTCACTCACCATTTTTATTAAAAAAAAATTTTTTGACCCCCATTCAATAAATTTCTGGATCCAAATTAAAAATTTATTTGAACTATCAGCTTCATATTTACATCCGTATATGAAATTTTTTAACAAATAAAGATGCAGTTTGATCTCAGAGCATCTGCATCCCTGAAACTATGAGAGTTTCAGGATAACTAATAACTAATTTTTAGAAACTTTAGTCTCTCTGAGTTTCTAAACCTCTACATCCCTGAAACTCAAATTAGAGTTTCTTTTAATTGCCACGTCATCATTTAATTTTTCCGTTAATTTTTTTTACCGCTGCTCTGTCGCCCGATTACTTAAAATTAAAACCCCTGTTTCCGATACAACATTTTCCTTGCCGCTTATTTTCTTCCGCTTCTTTAATTCTCCCAATTTTGTACCATCTCAAATAGCATATATATATAGGCAACAACAATTAATATATTTTTTTTTTGCGTGTTACAAGCCCTTAGGCCACCAACGATAGTACATCAATTTTTTCTCTCACAAATATCAGTTTTCTCCTATCCAGATTTCAATTTACCCAATTACATTGGAAAAGTGTAACCTATACAATCTAGCTGCTCCCTACGTGCCTTGTTTGCTAATTCGTGAGCCAACTCGTTGTGGCCTCGTTCCAAAAAAGCACATAAGAAATTGTTTTTTTATCTCGCAGAATCATCCATATCTCCATAATCTCTTTGGCTGCTGTCCAGTCTGCCTCTGGCGGAGTAGGTTGGTTAACAAGGGTTACAAGGAAGCTACAGTCAGAGTAGAAAACACATTGGGAAAACTGTTTTTTCATGGCCCATTGAATAGCATGAAGCAGTGCTATAGATTCTGCATGCAGTGGAGAGTACGCAGTGATATGTTTGCACTCATATGCTAGCATTGAGCCTTCCTCCAGGAATACCACTCCTATGCCCGCCTGCCAGTTCGTCGTCCACGATCCATCTGTAAAACAACACATACCTGAAATGGGGCTTAAAAGCCGGGCATCGTCTGTTTTGCATTATATGGTTGCTGCCAGCTTCGTCTCGGTCATGATTTGGTTTAGGTACCTGGTGAAATCATACACTGTGACCTGCTTCCCTCCATAGGTTACATCGTTACGACATCTCCAAATTGCCCATGTCACATTAGCGAATAGAGTCCACTGATCCACCGTTATCTCCTTTCCCATTTCTAGCAACCATTGGCTCAAAGGTATTGATAGGCTTTCAGTCCTTAGAGGCCATGGGCTAGTCAACCAGCAACTTCTTGAGAAAGGACATAAGAACAACAAATGACTTACCGATTCTGCATGGTTGCTGCACACCTGAAAAGACGAGTCACCACGTCTCAGCCTTGAGGTCAGGATACTTCCGAGTGGTAGAGCCCCTTTCAATAACTTCCATAAAAATAGTCGTACACGAGGAACTATGCTTCCTTTTTTCCAAACTTCCTTCCACATCTTTTTTTGAGAGAAGACTTGTTGACTAGTACGGAAGTATGGCTGTTGGTTAAGTTTTTTTTTTTTTTTTTAATCTCGGTGTAGGCTACCCAGTGATATTATTGAAGTTAAAACATGCATTACATCGTACAATTTGATATTCTCATGAAAACTAACACACAAAAGCATGTCTAATAAATTAGAGAAATATCATTATCACAAAGTTCAACATCATAGCAAAACATGAGTACTTGACAACAAAGCTATAAAAAAGAAAAATATATAATTCCTTATTTTTTATCAACACAGATAATCAATATTCTCCCCTTCAAAATGATTCCATATCTCCTCGACCAAGTCCGCTTTGAGTTGCTGATTGGTCGCACTATTCCAAATTCTTGCATGATTTTGTAAATACTCTTGATATTCACAAAAATGATCTCGAGAAAATTCCGACCTTGACACTATAAAATTAACATGATCAGCTGTATAATCGTAATTTCTAGTGTACCTGTCTCTTTCATCCTCCACAATCATATTATGCATTATCACACAAGCTCTCATAAAAATACAATCATATGTCTGATTGCTATAAGAACAATCAAAATGGCATACCTCTGAAATGCAAAGTAGAGGTCCGGATTACTGACAGATGCTGGTACGGTCCATAAATCAGATTTACTCCTCAGCTGACCTGAACCAGATTACTCCTCGGCTGCTGGTACAGTCCATAAATCAGATTTACTTCTCAGCTGGTACGGACCAGATTACTCCTCAGCTGCTGGTACGGTCCAAATTATTTTGTTTAGAATCTCATATGTACAATAATATTAATCTGAATAAGTGCTTAGTAGTAAGGTTATGATAATTTGCGTTCCAGCAACCATGAGGGGATAGTTTACTGACAGAGCATAGCACTTGTCAGGTAGCTGTTGAATATGAACAGGTCTTGGTTGCCTACAGTCCCAGTACCTATTTTTTTTTAATAAATGATCATGAATTCAAAAATTCAAAACAGATGTCATGTATGTCCCAATAAAAGCTAGATGATCCTTGTATTTTAGGAGGATCCACCTTAGTACAAGCGGTAACTAGTGGGAAGACAAGACCCTAAGAATTAACACAGAAACCTTGCAAAAAAAATAGTGTCATGCGTATAAATTTATAAGACGGAAAATACCATCTATATTTACTTCCATACCTAGTTTATCAAGGACAATGCCCAAACTACCCTTCATTCCTCTTTTATTTAGTAAAAGACCAACAATGATGATAGTTCTAGTGAAATAGGCAAGGGCATGTGTATATGATGTTTTCGAGGGCATCCATTATAAATTTTAAAATCCTGCAAATCATGACTATAAATATGGTAAATATCAAATACCACTCCAGAATCATTAACTTATTCTGTTATTCTCACTACTGATTTGTAGATATTAAAACCATTTGGATATAGCAGTTTCGTCTTCATATAAATAAATTGAGAAATACAACTCTATAATATATATTTCATGATTGCCTATGAAAAATAGAAAAAGGAATAAAAGGAGAAAAAAAATGAACCTGATTGTCTTGTCCCAAGGTGCATCATACATTGGTCGCACCTAATTTTAATCAACCATATCAAATAATGAAGCAAATTATGAATTCAAATGAAAACTTAGATTGAATAATTACATAACAAAATGGGGCTGTATTTTCCTTAACATAACAAAAACCAAGAGTGGGTATACTAGTTCCTCATACCCCCTTCATCAATTTAATAGCTCTCCAAAGTTAGTCTTTCCTTAAACACAGATTATTCTTCTTTAATAAAATCTCATTTGGCCCTATTTTGCTCCAATTTAGAAACTAACCCAAATTTCTTTAACCACATATTATTCTTCAGATTATTCTTCTGTACATACATTTTGATATGGACAGCATACATGCTCGATTGATAACCTAAACCAAATGTGGCCAACAAATACTGTTAGATTTGCATATTCGGCCATGAATCAACTAAATTTTAACAAGGAATCACAACCCAAAAAAGAAAGGAATTATGAGCGCACCAATTCTCAGTTATAAGCAACAGACATTGCCCCAGACATTAAATGATCAAGCTCAAAAATAAAAAAACATCAATTCCCATTAATCAATATACTAACCTCAGCTTGCAGTCGTCGTCCATTAATTTCGGCAGTGCCAGAGAGAGAGCGACATGGGGTAGACGGTAGAGGCGTAGAAGGAAGCTGTGATGGGTAGAGCATACGAAGGAGGGAGAACGACGGAAGCTGCTGCTGGGTCACGGTAGAAGAGGAGACGGGATAAGTTAGAGAATAGAAGGAGGCGGAGACGGGATCAAGTTGATTGAATGGGTTTTGGTAGAGGCGAGGGGGAGATGGCATTGCTGGAGAAGAAACGACGGGAGGGATTGGAGAAGAAACAATGGAGAAGGAAAATGCTTTCAAAATGTTACGGAGGAGGTAGAGAACGACGGGGCTACATTAGAAAAATTCAGCGAATAGCGATCCATTATTTCGCTGAGTCAGAGTTTTGAAACGATTTCTTATTACGAAACTCTGACCCAAAATTGCTAAATAAGAAACTCCATAGACTTCTTCTATTAATTAAACATATATAGTTATATCACAAGGTACATGTTAGATTGTAAGAAACAAATACTGGATCTGTTTGGATTGCAACAATTTCATGGAAAATGTTGGGATTTTGGGTTAATGGGATAAAAATCTCAAACTCCACTCGGATGATATTTTGTGTGATATGGGAATCGTTACTTATTTTTTTCCAAGTTTCTTTCCTGTCTCTTAATGTAAATTGTTAAGAATAAAAAATTCATTTGAACTGAATTATTTTTTTCTCAGAACGAGAGACACTAGATGCTCATTGCGATCCAAATCAACTTATAAATTAACAATAAATAACATAAATGTAATTAACTTGCATTTATATTAATTATACAACTTTTTTTATGTCGTGGTGCATGTATTATTAAATGTAACGACTAGTTTTATTCCATTCACTTCAGTAATAATTCATCCAACTCATAAATATTTGTATTTTATGAAATAATAATTAACCAGTATTGTAATGTTATTTTAATCTACTTTTTTAGCTATAATAATAATTTTGTTAATAAGAATAATTGTATAATTTAAATTATTTTAAAAACAAAAATACCATGTACATTTAGGGGTGTAAATGGATTCAGATTATCCGCGGATAATCCGCTCCGAATCCGCTTATTATCCGAATCTGGATTAAACGGATATGGATATTTGTGGATACGGATACGGATATTTTTGGTTTATAAAAAAATAATCCAGATACGGCTACGCATAATTTCGTGAGGATATAAACGGAGCGGATATCCGTATATATCCAGATCTAAAATTTAATCTTTCAGCAGTTTTCAATTCATTTCACCCTTACAGAGTTCCCAAAATATATATATATATTCTTTTAGTCCAAGAATTTTGGTAGAAAAATCATATAATTTATTACGATAATATATTGGTTCTCTAAACCAATAAGTAATTAGTCGTGCATAATTGCTACTATGCAAACTTTAAAAGTTCATTAAATTTTTGTCAGTTTAGGTAATCAAATTAGGTAACTTAAAATTATGAAATTTAGTAGAATTACTCAATATCCGACAATTATCCGCGCCATATTCATATTTGAATCTGTATCCATAGATTATCCGTTCCGTATCTATATCCATTTAAAATGAATATGGTTTTAAATTTTAATATCCATATCCGCTCCGTTTACACCCCCATATACATTGGTTCCTACATAAAATTTCATCACGTATAATTCGGAGTCCTCGAGTATTAATTGTAAACCTCTTACATCACGAGAAATGAAGGAAATGTATATTCATTTCAGAGTAGTTGAAATCCTGGATTGGGACCTTGCAACAGAAATACAAGTTACTCTTGACTCTTGAGTCTTGAGTCTTGAGTAGGGATGGGCTTTGTTCTAACAATTATTTGTGGTCTTTGCATGGTGCTTTTTGTCTCGCTCTCGCCATGACATCGCCATGACGTCATGCTTAAGTTAGACTTTTTCTTTAGTAATTTGATTTTTGAAATTGTTAAAAAAAAATCACGTCATTTTTTTTTGCAATTATATTTGTATAAATTGTATACTATTTCTATTCCTACAATTTCATTTGTATTTAATAATTTTATAATTTTAAATTTAGCATCCATGTAATTGTTAACTATAACCAAATTTATTACTTATAAAAAGATTGGTAATTTAGTAATCTTATTTTAACAATTGCTTCACATTTCTCTAGAACTAGCTTTTGATCTAGTGGTGAAAGCAGATCGCAAATTCAAAATTCAAATATTTTTTTTATATTAAATAGTCAGATGGCTTGACTTCCAATCTTTTTTCAAAGCAATTGTTTCACATTTTTGTAATTAAAATTACAATTGTCATGGCCGCTTTTGCAATTACTTTATAATTTAGATACTGAGATAGAGTTATTTTTTTTTTAAATACAAGCCCGTAGGCTTAGATATAGATATTTTAGTTCTGAAAGTCTGTAATCAGAATTATTTTTTCTGGATAAAATTGAAGATGAAACAAATTTAAGGAGTTGGCTATGGTGCTACGCGTAGGTAAAAAATCACTTAATCTGAATGGTACATAATTTCCAGATTAAGTGATTTTATGCCTACATAAAAAATAGCAAAATTTTTTTAAAAAATGTAAAATTTGGTTTGCAAGTACATATTCATATGGAGATCATGTTGAATGGTTCGGATCGACCGTTAGGATTTTGAAAACTCAAATATTGAGCCGTTGCACAGAGGCCCTCTATGCTACGCATAGCATATTAGCATTTTCCATTTAAGAATACGAGGACATAACTAGGGGTGTTCATTGGATCCGGTTTAATAAGTTTTGAACCGAACTGAATTAGATCGGTTCAAATGGTTCGGTTTTTCCGGTTTAATGGTTCGGTTCGGCTTGCTTTTTAAAACCGAGTTATAACTTCATTTCGGTTCGGTTGGAAATTTTCAAAACTGAAATAACCGAACCGGCCGAACTTTTATATATTATGAATTTGGTCTGGACCGCCCCGGTTTATTTCTTAATATCCCGGTTTATTTCTTAATTAATTGCTTTAAATACTTCGGTTTATTTCTTAATATTCCGGTTTATTTCTTAATAACCCGATTTATTTATTAATATACTTTGGTTTATTACAAAACAATTGATTTAAATAAAAAATTAATATATTTCAGTTTGAATCGAACAAACTGATCAACCCGAAATAAAACTTTGGTTCAGTTCGGTTAGGTTGCAATGCTAAATCGGTTCGGTTCGGTTCTATTTTTGAAACCGAATTATAACTTTGGTTTGTCTAATTCAGTTCGGTTGAAGAACCGAACCGATGAACACGGAACCGTATCCTCTGCTGCAAATTAAATTTGCAGCATCCTGCTGCACTTTCGGACGGCCCAGATTTAATCTCAGCTGGTGAGTGCTCGGATGATGGAGGGGACAGTATTAATTTTTCTTTAAAATTCGTGCCAAAATCTTATTTCGTCTGTCCGATCAAAAACAAACGGACCAGATTAAATTTGCAGCACTGCTGTAAATTTTATTTGCAGCAGAGGATACGGTTCTCGATGAACACCCCTAGACATAACAAAGCCAATTTGGATTTTTCTTTTCAGTTGGGCCGTTTGGCCAAGCCTTTTGGGCCTAATTTTAAATTGACTAGCCTTCTCTATCTGATTTAGGCCGACGTGTAGGTGAAGCCTACAAGACAGAGAGCAATCTTTCTTATTTAAAAACAAAAATTCAAATAAATATTCGTTATAACTTTGTGCAGGGTTGCAAACGAATCGAATCAAACTTACCCCAGTTTGAGTTTGGTTTGAATTAATTTTGAACTAGATTTGGTTTGAATAATTTCGAATCGAATTTTTTACGAACTCAATTTCAAATCTTTTACGAACTTTTTTACGACAAGGAAGAGTGATCGTAATTGCTAAGAGCGAGAGATAAAAGTCATCTAGAGTTTCAGAACTGAGAGCAAGAGTTATGACTTACAAGTTATGACTTATGGTTGGGCGGTCTTATATTTTAATTTTTAAGTCATCAGCGAATATAAGTCATTAGTGGAAATTAACGGTTCATGTTACTTTGAGATTCGAACTAAAATAGTTTGCGAACCTATTTCGAACGAACCAGGTCTAGTTTGAGTTTGATTTGAATTAATTTCGAACTATTTCGAATCGAATTTTTTACGAACTTTTTCGAATCAAACTCGAATCGAATCACGAACTACGAATTTTTTGTGCAGTCCTATTTGTGCTTAGATACTTTTTAATTAAAATTTTAAAATTAACTATATTCTTATCTAAATTATTATTATTAATATTTTTAATTTTTTATTAATCAATTAAAAATACATATTATTATTAATAACAAATAATAGGTATGGAGAACCACATGATTGGCCACCTCTTCTTATTCAATGCAAAAGTTAACAAGTACACCGGGTCCACGGGACACGGCGTACTCTGCAAGCTGACTAGGTGAGAGCTCGAAAGTTCCATCCAATTTAAAGCGTAGGATATTTCATTTGTTAACTTTTGCATTCAATGGGAAAATACACATCGCAGATCTGCTCCAACTTGTGGAGGATACTCAATTCGTGCTGATAGACACAAAACGCTTGATCCAATGTATAATGGCCTCATTTTCTCCTTTTATGCGACATTAACAGTAGCAGATCATACACTTTATTTATTTATTTATTTTTATGTAAAATTCTACATCTTAAAGAAGTTAAATATTTTGTGTATATATTATTTATTACAATTTTTGAAATGGATAATATTTGTTATCATAAGACTTTTAATTTGTTTACAATGCTATTATTTTGCCTTGTAGAAATAACGCAACCAATTAGAAAGTCCGGAAATAGAATTATAAACGCATTTATCTTAGGAAAAGAAATATATTATCTACTACTGAAAAACATTTGCACATGTATAAATTAATAAATATTATCTACCACAAATTAAATTATCACTAAAAAAACTGTGAGAAATACTTCCCTAGTTATAATTACACTGCACCAATAAATTCAATAAGAAACTGAGCTAAAACTTTAATATTGGGGAGTTTTGCCATTTCTCGAATTAGTTTTTTTTTTCCGATTAAATTTCGATGAATTCTATTAAATAAGTTTTTTGGGTTGATAGAAGCGTAATATTTGAATCCAATTTAATTGGCTGAGGTCCACTGTAAGAATCTTATGATTTTTTAAAGGGTATGCTTAAGTGCAAGAGAATAATATATATAGAGAGAGAGATTGACTAATATGTTTTCAGTAGCACTTCGGCCAAAATGCAACCAAGTCGTTTTTTATTTTTCAAAGTTCAAAAATTCAATCCAAACTGTTAGATGTGATCTCTATATTAAAATGTGTTTGAAGACCAAATTTTATATTTTTTAGAATTTTTTACTATTTATTAAGCCACTTTGAAAATCGCTAATCCAATAGTGGCTTCTAGTTTCACTGTTATATATATATATATATATATAGAGAGAGAGAGAGAGAGAGAGATAGATAGTCCGGCTAATGTCATAACGTTATAATATCAATCTAAGTTATAACGAGTTAGTTTTTATGATTTGAAAGTCTAAACAGTCGATCTAAACCGCTCAACATGATCTTCATATTAAAATGTACTTGGAAATCAAATTTTATATTTAAAAAAAAAATTACTATTTTTCAAAATTGGTACAAAATCACTATATTCAGATAATTCTGGACCATCCATACAATTCCACACATTTGTATTAAATTTTGAATACGTTAGGTTAGTGCTATATTGCAAACCCAACATTTTGTAGGAAAAAGAAAAAGGATTAGCTCCCTCTGATTTAGCATAATTTCGAATAATACAATCTACACATAATTTGTACTAATCTGAATAACATAACATTGGCAAATTTTCTATACTATTCAAATTAACACTAACCAGAATAGCACTATTCATGACGATCCAAAGACATTGTTAAATTTTAACTATTTTTGTGAGGATTATCAAATTTATTTAGATAAATTGCGTACCGATTTGATTTAATTAAAAGTTATTTGATATCGGTCGAAAATAAATAAAGCTAAATCTTTTAAATTTTCAAATTGTTTAACAAAATATAAAATTTTATAATTGCCTATATCTAAGTGACTGCAAGTATATATTACAATTTTTTTTCAAAAGTGTTGTGGATTTGATACATTTGTCAAAATTTGATGATGATGATGATTATTATTATTATTATTATAAACTTTGTACTTGTACTGTCGGTCTGTTAAAGTGATAACCAATTTATGTACCATAATTTCCTAATTAATTATCAGTGTTATCGGGTCCCAGCCGTGCTGATATTAGTTGCAACACCCTCAACGACAAACGACTATAGGACGAGGAACGCGTATCCTATATGGATTAACTCAAAAGAGAATCTTCTCTTTTGAGTTAATAAATCTCAACCATCTTATTTTAAATGAAATCAATCTGGCTTTTGTCTATAATATAGGGGACTTTAAAATATTAATACGTAGATCTGGTCTGTACGATTCTTAAAACAAATCAGACAGTTGAGATCCATTAACTCAAAATATTTCTTTTTGAATTAATGCAAAGGATACAAATTCATAGGGCCTCATTACCTCCTTTGAAAAGAAATCTGCTGTGATTTCAAAGAATCACAAGCCCCTACAATTCAAAATCCACTCATTCATCATAAACATACAATTTTTATGTACGAATCTCAAAATAAATAAATGGTTGAATTTGAAATTACAGTCCTGTAGTTATTGTAATTATTTGAAATCACCTTAGATTTATTTCTATCTCGTGAGTCGTGACCCCACCCCACAACAGAGTATTTCTATTTAGATACGGACTGTCAGATCCTTTAATGTTCGTGCAGATTATGATTAGAAAGTCTGTATCTAAAATAAAATATTCTGTCAGAATCCCCCGACACCTCAACCGCCTCCTGCCATGCACCTAGCCACCTACACTCTGATAATCCCACCAAAAATCTCCTCTCCCAATACCAGGTGCTACTATCCGTATCACCATGTACTATGCCAATGAATGCTGTCAACGTCTTGTGAATGTCTTGTGAAATTTAATTAAAAAAAAAAAATCGTCTGTTTGACTGTTCCAGCATAACCGTGTGAAAGGAAAAGGACCAGTATAATAAATACGTCAATAATGTACTGAACACATTACATTATTACATATATTTATTTTGATTGAAATTAATAAAAATAAGTTCTTTAATACAAGCAACGCAATGGATGCGATGGTAAAGAAATAAGAAAAATCAAATGCTTCCATTAAAATAATTGAACTCTATCTGTAATTGCTCTATGAATTTAATTAAGTTTTGTTCTACTTGCTGGCTTCCAAGATTCTCTGGAATGATATTTTCATACAAGAGGTTAGGTGCTGGGAATTTATGAAGCCTTGCTGTGCACCCATGACAACCTTTAATTTCCCCATGTAGCTCACAACTGTAATTGTTAGACTCTACAACCAACACATGTAATCAGTTAGCAACAATTTATTGGCCCTCTTAAATATACATATCATGTCTGTCTGAAATAATATAAGAGTAATTCTCAGTAGGGACCATATCAGGTTGCAAATGTACCTATTTTGTGAATGCAGGTTAATTTTTCTTCATGATTAGGTAGAACATGAAATTTTAACAAAAGGTAGACCCTAGGGTGGCAAAATGGCTAAAAGACAAATTAGGGGGAAAAAAAATTCAAAATGAGCAACTCTCTAACCAAAACTGAAGCATAATACTGTCAAAATTAATACGTGAATTTCAATTGAAGTGATTTAATTGGTTGATTGTTTGTTACCTGAGGAACCCCAACAACCATGAAATGGAAGCTCTTAACAGGATGACCCGCAATTATCATCTGTTCCATCGGTCCCGTCAAGTTCGAGATAGTCATACTTGTGTTCTTCAAGGTAGCATGTATATACTTAGCAGTGACCTGTAAATAAAATGAAAATAATAACAACACTATTATTAATTCAAATTTATATATCATTCTATATAATGAATTAATGGTGATTCTGTTCTTCATTTTAGATATAAAGAAGTGTTTAATGTATTACGTACCTCAGGACCTCTTATTTTTCTCATAAATTCCAGAAACCTCCCTGTGAGGAAGACAGAGAGAGAACTCCTCTTTGATTTGATTATTTTTCTCGCAGAGGTGACAAAGAAGAGTGGATCTACTTCCTTTGCATTTTCACATTTTGGTATGGTGGCATGGAGGAATCCAAAGTTGTTTCCCCAGGGAGTTCTGGCCTTCGGCTTCGTCAATTCTTCAAGTGTCTGGTAACTGTTAACATTTCGTGTGTTGAGCAACACGAGTGCAGTCACCTTGCTGGCATTGGTATCATGGCCACAGCCTAGCATGTAGAGATGTAGTCCATAAAACACGACGCCACTGATTGCATCATTTATTGTCTGAAAAATTACAAATAGGAACCGATCGATGTTAACAAATATTAATTGTCTCTCTTTCTTTTCACATAATTGGAAATTTACAAGTCTCATCTGTAAGTAAAGTAATTTATTGTCTTCTTCCTTTTTCTTCTCAATTCATCTTTTTGTTTATATGAAGATGAGGAGTAAGGGGGTAATTTATCGGATTATCTTTGAATTAAACAGAACCAAGTTTATAGAAGAAGGTGATGAATTAATAAACTTTCCAATTAAGTTTTAGATTCAAACATACCCCACCAATTTTGTCCTTAATTCGCTTAATATCATCTAAGCCAAATTCATTGCTGCAGATGGTAACAGGTCTGAATTCGACTCCAATTTCACCCGATCTCACCGGACTCAAGTCATCCTCCCCAAGAGTGCTTTTCCAAAGGCTCCAACCAAAGTCCTTGACTGTGTTTAAGCCCATCGATATGCCTCTTATTGTATTACTCAAAAGAGATCTCTTTTTTGACATTTTTGCCTTATGGGATGGGAAGGTTAGGGGCTTTGAGGGATCATCAGCCCTTTGGACACAGGAGAATAATGCGCCCATGAGAGAGAACCCGTCACCGAGGGCATGATGGAGTTTAAATACCAATGTACCTACAATTAATGGTGCCAGTTTAATTAGTTCAAAGTATACCCTCTGTTAATGGTTGTATTTGTGAAGTTTTGCGGAAAAGATATTATTTTAGAATGTAAATTATTAAGATTATAATGCCGTCTAGAGACCAATTATGTAAACATAAAATCAAACGAGGAAAGTAATAATAAAGAAAATATTAGCCCATGATAAGCTTACTTAATTACAAGAGAATAGAATAGCAGGCAGTGAACACATATATACCTTGTGCAGTTTTGGTTGGGTATTTGATGATGTGAATTTCCCACAATGGCTTCGATTGTGAAAGCTGATTAAGTGCAATTTTGGACATGTAGTCATTCACATAATCATCGTAGAGCTCCAATTTGGGAGGGAAAGAAGGGATGTTTATGTGGTCTTCTAAATTTACTTTCACCTTTTTCCATCTTGTTACACCATTTTCATCTTTTATCTAATTGAGAAAAAAAAAATGGTTACTGTACAGACAAATTTTGTTATCACAAACAATGCAAAAATTGATCAATTTTATCTTTTTCTTTTGATACTCCTAATCAATATCAATTTAGTAAATTTTGGTAAGAGTCTAACTGGAACATCTGCTGAATTGAACCGTACTAAAGATAAAAAAATGGATTGGCATCAATTATTTTTTGAATTTGGATTGACATCAACTCCCCTCAGAGCATCGTACAGGAAAAGAATGACAGGTAGGTCAGAGAAGTAATGCTCTACTTTCAAATAAATAGCAATCAATCCTTGGTTTGTTTCTCCAACTACCAAATTACAAAAGTAAAAAAGTTAAATCAACTAGTAGTTATCATTAAAACACGCATGAGGAGCACTTGTAAAGTTTACTTAAAAAGAATTCAATTTATGCAGCATAATTATTTCTTCAAGAAAAAAGAATTCAGGCACCACTGGTGATCACGCTGCTTTAAACTAGAACAAACAATTAGAAACTAGATAAATGCCCCAAAGGAAGAACAATATATAAGAATTGACAATACAAAGGGGAAATTAAAAGATATATATAATAAATAAATTAAGGAGGAAGAAATTGACCATAATGGAAGAGAAGCGTGGATTGATTGGTAGGAATGTATTCTCAAGCGTATCAAATGTAGGTGAGTCGTCAATCGGTATCTCCGACTCGAAAACCGCCAAGACACTAACCGAGAGTGCCGAGCTATTGAAATACTGCCCTGTCGGGCTCACCGGAGGCTCCTCATCCCATAAGAGGCATTGATCTTTAACTTGCTCCATTTCCTTCTCTAATTAGAAATGTACACTAGCTAGCTATAGCTACTTCAATTCTACAAGACTATATATATCTGAGCATTATTTATAGGCCACCGCTGGTTTGAAATGTGGAACAGAGGTGAGGTGAAAGTGGAGAAACAGGGCTGGAGCCTGTTGTTATTCCTGCAAGGCTTGCCAGAACTTTTTCAACACGCACGTGAACAACAAAAGGGTAAAAAAAACAAAAAATACAGAATGAAGCTAGCATGAACATGAACTTAGATATCAATTAAGAAGATTCATAAGCTATTCATCTTGATGTACTTCACAAGTCACATTTAAACTTCTAATTTTTGTATTTGTATTGTACAACAAATATCAAAAGTTTATAAAACAAAGGAGGAATTTCAAGTATACCCTCAAAAACTTCAAAATTACGTATTACCTCCTCTATAGTTTGAAATTACGTATTTCTCCCTCTAAACTTTAAAAACTCACAAATTTATCCATTTTATTGTAATAGCTTTTAGATTTGTGCACACAAGATCAACACAAATCTTGATGCAAAAACGCACGCATATTGAAGCAATATGCATAGATCTTAATGCGATATGCGCTGATCAGAATTTATTTAAGATCTGTGGACGTTAGATCATCACGAATATTGAAGCAATGCGCACAAATCTTAATGCGATGCACCAGAAAGGGTAAAATGGGTCAGCACGAATATTGAAGCGATGTGCACAAATCTTAATGTGATGTGCCAGAAAGGGTAAAATGGGTCAACACGAATATTGAAGCGATGTGCACAAATCTTAATGCGATGCTCCAAAAAGGGTAAAATGGGTCAGCACGAATATTCAAATTTGAGTCCGATGGGATTATATGCTTTTAATAAAGGGTAAAATGGGTATTGTAAATTTAGATATCAAGAAATCCAATGTAAAATGGGTATAGGAACGGTTCATATTCAAATTTGAGTCATATGGAATTTATATGCCTTTAATATAAAATGAGTTTAGAATGAGTTTTAATATAAAAGCCAATAAAATGGATAAATTTGTGAGTTTTGAAGTTTAGAGAGAAAAATACGTAATTTCAAACTTTAGATGGGAATACGTAATTTTGAAGTTTTTAAGGGGTACACATGAAATTCCCCCTAAAACTGATTATTTTGATATGTACTTTTCAATAACTTTTTGTTTCTTGATTTAAATAAATAAATAAATAAATAATGTTGTTGATCTTATCTTTCAATATTTTTCGACACATTATTCACTTATTGCTTGTAGTTAGTGTACAATATTGATCTTCGTTCCGTATAAATGATAAACCTAATTGTGTGCTTATTCTATAAACAGTGAAAATTTTCCTATGAGGTTGCTTTTCAAAAACAAAAAAACTCCATAAAAATATGACTTATATAGATATATAGATATATTCATAAGGAGGCACATATGTATAAATAATGCAATGCAGATTACAAACATCATCCCAACAGATAACAACAATCGCGGTGTGATTCATACATTAAATTAAAGTCCTGTTTGGATAACATGAGAAATATGAGAAATGGAAATTGGACAGACGTGTACGTAAGTTTTCCAATTGACTGTTCGGATGACAAATTTTTATGAAATGAGTTTGTGTTACATTTTTCATCCTTTATCCAAATCCAATGTAAATTGGTACTTGTAGGAAAAAAAATAATGAATTCAGACTAATTGTATTTTTTTTTTCCCACGGTGGAAGAGTTAGATCATTCTCTCACTTAAACTCAGTGTGGTGTTCTTTTTAAATTAATCTTTTCATTGGGATGAAACCAAAAAAACAAAGAAGGGATGTTTCAGTACATACCTCTTCGAAGTATGTATTAGTTTTCGAGTAGAACTGGGGTGTAAACAAGTTACTTTTTTAACTTAACTCAAAATCTGTTAAATTGACTTCAAACAACCAATTCAAACTATTGAAACTCATCTACCTCACGCATGATACGCCTACGTGCGAATTTTAAAATTTTAAACTAATTTTATATAGAATTAGGAGGTCAAAACTTTCAGGAAATGAATACCTTAAAATTAATTTATAAACCTTATGATTTTGATCACTTGATTTTATACTAAATAAAATTTAAATTTGCATATAAGTGGACACCAAAATAACTGTTGTCTCGGACAACATCTTCTTCTTCTTTTTACAAATTACATCACATTTTTATAGCACATTATTAGTCTAATTACTTTTTGTTATAATTTCTATTTTAAATAAGTGAGAAATTTAATAGAAATATATATATTTTTAAAATAAATTAAGATTTTTTATACTTAATTTCACAAAATAACCGAATACTTATTTCAGCATATTCTTATAATCATACGTATTTATAAGTATGGGTTCTACAAATTAAATAGTGAGTTTTGGAACCCATAAAAATCTCACTCCGCAGACTGACAAACGAAAATATCCTTGGGTTCCCAATCAATAATCAATAGAGATTAAAATTAATCAAACAGTCTCTAAGAAACCTAACTCAATTAATGGAATCCGGTGGTATAATTAAAGATGTGGGACATTTTGTTGTCTAGAAGAAAATGCGACAGACAAGATAAGACAGCTGATCATTAATACATATAATGGCATGCTTCTGAATCATGAAAGAAGCGTATTACTGTATTAGACTATTAGTATAAGATCAAACTACAAGATAAAACAGGTAGTAAAGAGACGCCTCTAGCTCCAGGCCTCTAGCCCCCTGATTTGTTGGCAACACGCTACAGTGCGTTGTAGAGGTTAGGCCGAGTTGTAAACCACTCTGGAACGAGAGCAGTTTAGTCCGATGGGCTCCATAACCGTCCGATCGGCTTTAAGATCCGTGTGTACGGATATTAAAGCAAATGTGCACAGCTCTTAAAGCGGATCGGACAGTTATAGAGCCCATCGAACTTAGTTTGAGTCCGATGGACATCGGAACCAACCTGCTCTGCTCTGGAACACATCAAAGCGTTAAACACACTGTTGAATGTAGATTGCATTGCCATCCCCTAAAACGCTTGTTTCAAGCTATATATATTTATTTAGTCAATCTGATATTGATTCAATTTAATCGGTATTGATCTAAATACTTTAGTATTATTCTAATAAGCTTTTTAGGAATAATCCATTGTAATGTTTCCACATCAAAAATAAATAAAAAAATAAAAAAAGCAAAAGCAATTATGTGTTTCAAGATGAATCTATTTATTACTTTTTTTTTTACTGAAAGCTACATATTGTATTTTTTTTTCTTGGGGATATACTATGCAAATATGCAATAAGTGAAATGACCACTAAGTAGTTAATTTACTCTTTATATATTGATCAATTTTAAGTATATAGTTACTAATATTTTCTTGATAAATTTGTTCTTATTTTAATATTTTTATGAATTATAATACTTTGCAACTTTCAATATCAATTGTTATTAATAATTATTCCTTCACAATATTTTCTATGTTTTATGTATAAAAAAATAGTATTATCAATTTTGATTTATATGAAATTATATATCCTATAAAATTGCAATAATGCATGCAAATAAAAATAAAAACGACATAGAAGACAATTCCTATATGAATATTTAATTAAGTGTCACTGTGTCAGCATTTAAAAAAATTACCAAGTTTCCACAAAGTAAAAAAAGTCATAAATCATAAATATTTTAAATATACTAAAACATCTCAATGTATTTTGCTAATTTAAACATAAATCTGAGCATCAAATAATAAATTTGCTGTCGGTAAAGAGAGATTATTTCCACTAATTTCATGTGTATTTTTTCTTTCGGACGAGAGTGGCTGGGTTGATTCAAAATAAAAAAAACTTTAGAACTAATTTATCACAAATTAATAATTTAGAGGTCTCTTATAATAGTACTTTTTTTTTTTTTTTTTTTTCTTTTTTTGGGGTTTGGAGGGTGAGAGATTTGCAGGGGTACTAGCTCAAATACACGGCCCCACCGAGATTTTGGGTATTTGGGTGGTTAAACCGGATACCGACAATTGACAGCTTAATGAAGTATGGAACGTACAGGTATGTATTGTGTAAATAAGAATTATAAGGATTCAGATCTGCTGAAATCCAAAATGCATGAACAGTAACTCTAAAATTCCTGAAATTCAAGATCTAACTGTCCAATTTTTTCTGTGCACGCATCTCAAAATAGCTGATTTTTTATATATGCATCTCAAAATAATTCAATGGCTGAATCATGAATTTCAGGATCACTATTCATGACTATGAATTTCAGTATGTACAACACATGGTAGGGGACTATCACATAGCAATTAATACAGCTTCATTCTCTGATATCAGAGACTTCTCGGGTTAGAGGATCCCGGTACTAGTGCTGTCAGCCTGTTTATGATGACCCTCCATAGCGATTACACAACAAAAGAAAAATCATTAGCTCTAATTACATGCTTCGTACTTGGAGAGAGAGATGTACCAGGATTTTTAGAGATGAAGAAGAAACGGTACACCGACTATTAATATTAGGTTGTAATAATTTAGAAGTCAATAATACAATAAATTATCATAAAGTTTTGTTCATGAATTCAGTGATTAATAAACTGTTATTTTGTTGTCTTGAATATTATTGAATTTAAAGATCATTCATTTATCTGACTAAAGACAATAACTGAAATTGTGAAACTTCATAATATAGATGATATACACTCTCTTAAAAGTTTCTAACCGAGGTAATTAGCAGGAACACTAATTTACTGTTACAAGGTTAGTATGTGGATTAAAAGATGGTCAAGTTTTACAGACCACTGACAAGAGATGTCATTTTAATCATATAGATACATGTTCTAGGAACATGGTATTTGACAGATCCCAAATGAAACATTAAATGAAATTGTGTATGTGTCATTAATGTTTTCATTCAGTGTTAAGTTATAAAGTATGAGGTATTCATATTTCCTACTAAGAGATGTGTATGTGTGATTGTTATCCAACGCTGTCCGTAAAACGCAGTTATAATGGTAGCTCTTCGGTATACATAGCTTAGTTGAGGTAGTGATGGTTTACCAAAAGTACTATTGTTCCTCGTATCTCTACGAGTTATAGTATCACTGGACTCCATGATAGAGTAAGATTATCTGCTAGCGGTATAATTACAAGAGTAATTATATTTGATAATCTGCTCAAGATCAAGAAAATATTAAGTTTGCAAGGATGACACACACCTACCTTGAAACTGGTCTGACAGTGTGAGACATAAGAATTAACACAAGTACAATAGTTTACTGGATCGTGGTATTGTACAATACAGCATCATCTGTGTAATTGGATGGTCATAGTACAGATGTCTGATGCCTTCTATGATTATATATGTTAAAACAGTTTTTAATTATATTTACCAACATAACACAGATCCTATTGGGTCACACCGTAAATGAGACTAATCAGAGAATCTTATAATTAATTATAAATAGTTATAATTAATAATAAGATATTTATAATTAATATAGCAGTCATAAAGATGACAAGCTTAAACATTTTTAATTTGCAACCATGTATGACACGTTGTGTAAAAGTTAACGCAACAATAGTCGCAAGAAGTTATAACTGATCAGATCGATTATAACATAGATTATAAATATTAATCATTAATTAATATTTTGGGCTCAAAGCCCATTTGAATTTTGGGCCTAAGTTAAAAATAGATTTTAATTAGAAAGCCCAAAAGTCAAAGTCCAAAAGTCAAATCCCAAACTAATCAATTGATTAATAGGTTCAATGGTATTTTGGTAAATACTATGTTGCCCTAGGGGCATTTTGGTCATTTAGGTCATTTCAAAAGCCTATAAATAGAGGGGTAGGGGTAGAGATAAATTCATTCCAAAATTCGATCAAAGTTTGACCGTTCTGATAGTCAGTCTTTTATAACTTTCGTGTTTCTCTCCAAATAGTGTTGGGCTAGAAAAGAAAGATATACGTAATCCACGTATAATCTTGCGAGTTGTGAATAGTGTTTTTGCGACTGTCCTGAATAGTGTTTTCGCGAAGTTTCATGAATCTGATTTTTGTGCGAGACGCAAGTCGGTTTTTATGATCCTTGTGAATAGTATTTTCACGCCTCTAGTGAATAGTATTTTTGCTAATCCCGCTGGTCAGTATTTCTGGCAAAAGAAAGTCAGCGCTCTGGTGGTTCCTAGTGGACGACCAATAAAGGAATCAGACGTTTGGTGCTCCCGTTGTGAGTTAGACTGCATTCCAATTAGATTTTGGAGACAAGGTATAAATATGTTATATTAATCTATTTAATTTGTAAATGGATTAAAACTTTAGAAATTAATTATGGAGTAGATATGTAAAATGATTAAATTTGATCTTGATGCCAAAGGAATACTGAAGGTGGAAGTTAGAAGTAAAATTTTTGTCATCAATAGGTTATATCTCGTTTAATCCTTGATTTAAGTTAGAAGTAAAAATTTTGTTTTACGTTCTGTCTGCATTTTAAGCAAATAAATTAGTTTGAACAGTCAAAATCCAACAGTTACAACGGGTACAAAAACAGTGAAACCACCTTGAGTTATACCAAGACAAGACAGCGGATGCAAATTGATGACACGAGGGAGTAGATATTGATGCAAATTTCTTTACTATTTTGTCTTCTTATTTTTCCTTTTTCTTGCTTTCTTTTCATTTTATTTATTTTTTACTTAAGCTCAATAGATTGCTTTTGTAATTTACCGTAGTTCTCAGCTATGGGAACTTATGATCAATGGAAAAGGAACTAGATCCCTCTTTTCTCTCAAAAAATAAAATAATACAAGATCTGAAATTAAATCCAACACTGATACGCAAACAGAGAGCTGGTGGGAATGCTTGCTATCTTTGGACTAGCATGACTTGACTGTTTTGCAGCAGAGCTACCTGCAATCGGACACTGTACAGATTTTCAGGTTCATTCAAGTGGTAATACAGTAAAATCTTGTGCAGAGCTTGAGGCCATGAGAGGCAGCCTTAGCGTTTTCTAATCGGCCAATTAATTCATTGCAGAATTCTACCACCCAGAGTAATCTATTTCTACTTTACCGTCTCATGATTAATTAACCTTTGTCGTTAATTCACTTATTCTCATCCTAAGCATTGTAAGTGAATTCGCACAAGAAAAAAGCTGGATCGATCCATTAAAAATGGTATGTTATTATTGTACCAAACTATCAATATTCTCTCTGTAAAATTATAAGCGTTATGAAATTATGGCAATTTGGTTAATTTGCCGCAATGCGCAATTTGGATCTCTCCTAATCCCATGGCATGTGATCACACTGAACAATAAAGTATCTATCAGTCAGACATGATGAAACCATCAAATTTGCAACAATCTCATACAACATGATCAAACCCAAAATACTTGTTTACAACGAAAAAGGCAAAGGCAAAAGTTCTCGTCCGGGGATGAGCATTGGGAAAAAAAATTTCTAGGATAATGCTCTAATTGGAGCTTTTGTTCGAGATAGCTAAGGTTGTCAGCTTTGTATTGTGTAATTTCTTTGGTACCCAATGCAAGTTAAGAATCCATCTCTGCATTAGCACACTGTTTGAGTTAATTTTTGGACTGTGCAATTAGAATTCGGATCAATCTGGACCACGCCTATACTGCACGGAGCATACTGAGCCCTTTAATCTTAGTGCAGATCTCAATCAGACGGTTCAGATCATAACACAAATTTTGAATTAACTCAAAGGATACAAATTTGTAAGTTAAAGGGATGTAAATTTGTGTGTCGTGACTTTTAGGTTGCATGTTGTGTCATACTAAGATCAAGTCATTTTTTGACGTGTCTTGTTGTGTCACCAAATTTAGAGAGACAATCACAGCAAATTAGTTACGCTATGATCACACATATCCAAATGTGATTGGTTGTGTTTATCACGTTTGTTCATATACTTATAAGAGATAGCAATTTTGTTGTCGTTTTATTTGGCTGTTTAGAATCTTGTTGTACTAAATACATCTATATATTTCAAATTTGGTAGCTTCTGCCAAGCATTTAAAAAAAAACTTTTTTTTTTATCATAATTTAAGTTTGTATATTTAAGATTCATCATTTGATCAAAGATCTAACGGTCACACACATGCTATGTCGTGATAAGACTTGTGCCAATTTTTTGAAAGACAGTCACATCACGCGAATAATCACAGCAGGAACACACATATTCTGTGTCGTTTCATGACAAAACCGTGCCATCAGGGGCGGACCCACGTTGGTGCCGGGGGGGGGGGGGGGGGGGGGGGCAAACCACTCCGCTGGATTTTGAAACTTAATAGAGTAAAATGGGTCGGGTTCTATTTTGCCCCCCCTCTGAAAATTAGGTTGCCCCTCCCAGGAGAAGAATGAGCATGGTTCTTTCTCTTTTGATTGCCGGTGAGAATAAGCCACGAATTTCTCTCTTTCTCTTGAATTTTGTAGCTCAAAAATCATCTTTTTTTTTTACCAATTTTCGAATAGAAAAGGAGGAAGAGAAGTCTTACAAAAGAGTTCCACATGTCATTGACTCAATAGAATCCTCCTTGTTTTATTTTAATTTTTAGATAGATTTGGTTTATAATGAGTCCCTTGTCTTATCATTCTTTGTTCTATGTAGTATGTGTGTATCTAAAATGAAGGAGTCACATTAAATGAGGAGTTCAAATTAATTCAAATGGTGTCTCTATGACAGTGGACCCCACTGGTCGGATTGCCATCAACCACACTCAAGTTGTACCCAAATGTGCGTCAAATCTTGTAAAATCCATATAAAATTAACTTTTTGGAGGTTTTTTGCGTTCTTCATATCGAAATTCTTGGTTTAACGCGTAGAATATTACCATAAATTTTATTTTCAATAAATTCAAATCTCATTTTTGTGAATTAAAAAAAAAAGAAGAGGTTTTAAGACATTGAATCGATTTTTAAAGAAATTAATTTGAAAAATTTCTTAAATGAATTCCCAAATTTTTAGAATTGGCGGAGCTAATGAGTTTGAATCCAATTTTTGCCCCTCCCTGAGAAAAATCCTACATCCGCCCCTGCGTGCCGTGACATTTCCTGTCACGGCATTACTTTTTTACTTCACTCATTTTTAGATCCCTCATTGCAAGTATGGGTGGGTAAGGAATAATTAAGACGAATATAAAATATGAAAGTTTCAGTGCTTGCAAAATAATTGTCCTAAAATGTAAAAGTTGCAGCAAATTATAATTGAAGTTTTCCTTTTGTGTGTGTGTCTGGGTGTTTTCCTTTTGACAAAAAACAATAGAGAAGTTTCTTATAAAGACAATAAACAATGCAAAGAACAAAATTCCATACAACGAGAAAGGGCTTCAAATGGAATGGAAATTGAGAATAAACAAAACTTTACAAAACATTATATATCCATCTTAATTTCTTTTAATTTGAGATATGATACAATCAAAACTAACGGCCTTGTAGCCCCAAGCCATAGATGAAGCATAATTTACCACCAATTTGCCATCAAAACCAAAATTCTGTCAATTCCATAGGATATTAGCATATTAGTTTTTTTTTCTAAACTGGGAGCACCAACTTTATTTAACCTCGAGAAACAAATTCATTTATAGAGATCATTATTAAATAATATAGGGAAACAGAAAGAGTGTTGGAGTTTTTGGATGGCATAGATGGATGTGAAAAAAAATTTGGATCCAAACTTCGCAACCAACTTTTTTTTCAGATCCAAAGTGTTTTTTTTTCCGGAAAGATTGGTTTGAGTTTTTTTTTAAATAGAAAGAGTGGCTGGATTTTTTTTTTCTGAAATAGTGCTGCGACATTTTTAAAACAAAAAGAGTGGCTGGAATTTTTTCTGAAACAGAAAACACTTCGGATCTGGAATATCTTTTCGAATCCATCTATGCCATCAAAAAACCCCACCATTTTTTATGTTTCCCTTTATTATTTAATAATAATTTATATAAATTAAAAATTCTCCATAAGATTTTGGTCCATACTAAGCCAGATGCTATGTTTTTACTAGCAGAGACCGGCAAGATTTTGGTGCCTTGTGCCATCTGGGCCGTGGTTGCTACCCCCTCCCAAAACACAACCACAAAATATAAAGTTTTTCTCTTTTTTGTTCTAATGTGCTTATTTGAGATTTCCTAACAGTGGGTGATATGATACCAGTAAGATTATGTATAGCAGCAGGTACAATTCCAGATTGGTTTCACCATCTATTACATACAGAGACACACAGCACTTACGTTGTACAAGTCGATCACCAATTCATCTGGATTTGGCGAGAATGCACTATTGACATATACAAACTATCAAACAAGAAAGAAATTAGTAAAGTAGAAATAAAAATAAAAATAACAAGATTGATGTTAAAAACAATACTCAAGATATAATGAATGACAAAAATACAAGAGTGTCTCTATGAAGTTGACGCCTTAAAAACTCTATAACCTTCAAGAACTTGTCGCTCCCTGCTATCTAATGGTGGCAACAAGAGAAATAAACAAATATGGTTAATATTCTTCTTCTTTTTTTGAGAAACAACTAAGGTTTTCCCTATGACCCTGTCATCAAAGAAAGATAAATTCATGACATAATTTAAAGATATTACATAATAATTACACAGCATGCTAACAATCAACAAGGTAACTATAGTTATTGAATAAACTCACATCAAAACTAACTCGTGGAAGTATCGGTCAAACGATTAAATCTATTGTACTTCTCAGTGATAGATTTCATCATCATTATACTCATATTATCAAAACAGAAACTCTTCTTTTGCTGATCAGTCACATTTTTGAAACATAACCAGATAACCTTACATACCAGTCAGGTTGACCAGTAGATAACCAGCACCAACTGAGCAGCATACCAATTTACAGTTTTTCAAATTTAAGATTTTTTTGTGTTCGTTTTTGTTGTGTAATTGGGTAAAGATGTGACCACTGTTATACTGGAATGGAACAATACATAATCAGAAGTTTATTTTACAAAATTGCATTAAACAAGCCTACAAGGATATGGACCAACAAATTTTTTGCTCAATTAACTAAATTAACCAAAAGAATTAATAAAAATAATACCTTGAACTTGGATTGCTTAAGGATAGGGACATCACCAGTTGCTCTCAGGTGCACCACAACTACACGGGAAAAAAATATTCAACTCTTTAGAGAGAAGAAAAAGGCAGGTGCAACTAATTAAAAAAAAGGGGGTTGGGGGGGAGGAAATCGAGGGTAAACCTTTTCGATCGGTGGTCGGAGACTCCGCTGCCCTTGGCGAACTCATCACACAGCGCAAGCAACAAGAAATTGGATCAGTAGAGGTGGAAGGAAAATAGGGGAGACAAAAGGAACAAATCGATTTTCGATCGGGAGATCAAGGCCGTCTCTCTGTGTATAATTATTAACTAGAAGAGTGCCTCGCTTTGCTTCGGCAATGATAATTGAGATAATGTTGTATGCCTTGCTGTGGTGGTTGTCCTCCACTGATCTCAAACCTCACTTATATGTCGAAAAAGAAGTTATTATAATGATAAATGCAAGCAATAAGACATATACCTAAATGGTAAACTAATTCAACAACTAAGCCAAGCTCCACTGAAAAATATCATATTGTTAAATAGGGCACTCTTAAAATGCAAGAAGAGTACTTCTCAAGTTCTTCATTAACACCTTCAATACAGCAAGAAACATTAAGTAATGATAAGAAACGTATATACACCAACACAATTATTGGATCTTAGAATCATGTTGGTAATTTTTAACCTACAACTTAATATTACCAGTATCACTGAATTTATGCCTTTCATTTCTGTTTTCTTAATTTTTAACCTACAACTTAATATTACCAGTCCCACTAAAGATTCTCTTAAATTATAAAAGTGCAAGAGATTTTTTTTTTTAACCCCAACAGTTTTCTTTGCACTGTTTTTGGAAGTATTTTTTAAATTTGAGGGAAAAAAGAGCATGTTTAAAGTAAGATATAGTGCAAGGAGTTGGACGTACAAGGAGAGGCAAAACAGACAACAACTTAAACGGAGACATAACTGATAGCATTGAGGGAGACATTGGCGAGGGAAACAATTTAGATTTCAAAGTTGTTAAAAAAAAAAGATGGGAAAAAGGAAGAAGAAGTACAGCTCACTTCACACTTAAAATTGCTTCGAAAGCGAATCCCTTGTTCACCGGAATGGAACTTGACACAGATGGAAAGGGAGGAAGAGAAAATGGAAAAAATTTCAGGTAAATATAAAATGAAAAAGCTGGCGTATTTTTTGCAAGTAAAACTTTAAAGTGACAGTTCAGAAATACACAAATATTGTAACACGGATATACTGGAGCAAAACAAATGAAAAGCGTATGTTGGAAGAGTCTGGAAAAGCCAAAAAAAAAGGGGAAAAAAAGGGTGGAAAAAGCACATAAAGATTAACTAAAAGGAAAACAGGTGGTAATTTAAAAATTGGCAGAACAGATTTCCATCAGATCAAATGTAGAATAGGATTGTAATTTGTAGCAAAAGTAACAGAGAGATGAAAGACAAACTATAACTCACATTGTAAAAGAAGGTACTCCAAACAGAAAAGTCTTGTTGACTGCTGGAGGAACTGTCACAGCTGTAACTGAAGGAAAGTATATCAGGAAATAACAAATTAACTATAAATTCATATATTATTACCTCCTTTTAAATAATGACAACTTACAGTTGGAAGGCAGTAATCTACAACGGAGATGTGGTATATATACTCCACGCTAGGTTCTATTAAAATTTAAATGTTAGTTTGTAAGCAACAATTTTGGCGAAAAAATACAGGTAGTAAAATTTGCTAGGACCATTTCATTTGAGCTCACTGACAGCCACAAAAAAAGGAAAAAAAAGTTTGACCGGAAATGCAACAGTAAAACTCCCCTGATTTTATTCGAGTTGTCTCAGATATCATGCTCTCTTTTTTTATAGCATTTCTGGTCGAACCACACATTGAATTTTTCTAGCGATCGTCAAGATTAGGTCATATATATATGTATATATTTTTAGATATACTAAGGGGATCATATTGATTATTTGGAACAGCCTTTTATTGTTGAATTGCGAGAAGAAGAAAACTGAAGAGAGGTTTACAACTAATAGAAGTACAAAGAAGCAATTGCAGTATGGAACTGTTTCTCCTGCTCATAAGTGGGTAAGAAATTCTTGCAAATATGGTCCATCCATTCATAATTCATGATTAGAATAATTAAGCTTAAAATACAAATGGTGTCTTTTATGGAAAATTAAATATTCTTCATACTTCAATCATGACCATGTAGAATGCATTGGAATATTTGGATTATTAATCAAGCAATTTAGGCTACTTGCCAACCTCTGGTTTTGTTTTATATATCCAAAGAATTGGGAAGGCAAGCTGATCACTGTCTACATATATAGTCATACATGACAGGTTAGTTCAATTATTAACATATCTATCCTTCATATTTTTCTACCTCTGTGTTTTAATTGCGCTGTTACTGGCACATACACATCTTCTATAATGACCGTCAATTTGTACCTTTACTGCATGTTTACTGGCACATCAAGTTTTGACTATGTTGTTGCAAACCTCATCAGTGTGTTGTCGCTAAAAACTATACTTACATGTATTTAGCATACTTGAACTTTGATTTAATTGTTCATTCAGAGGATATTTACATAGCCACAATGTACTGGTAATCAATTCAGTTTACCAATCTTAAATAGGTTTTCTACTTCAATTTAACTATTGTACTAATTGGAAGTAAAGTCAAATTCTAATTTTACACTTGCTCATGTTTATCATTTGAAAGGCCACAGAGAAAAACATTTGCTTTTCAAAAATGAAAGGCAAACCATCAAACATAGTAATATCCAACCAAACATTTACTGAGGGAATAACTGGAATTAATGAAAAAAGAATACCATCAATCCTCAGTATGATATGTTTGTTGGCCGTGAGGTTTTTGCCCAGTTGAAATATGATAGGTTTTACACTTGCCCATCAATGTAATTAATTAAAATTTTGCAAACTTGTATCAACATTTGGGATGTGCAGGTTGCTCCATTCCTCAAATCAGTATCTACTGTTCAAATTTTCTACAATATAAGCCCTATAATAATGATTTCCATTTGAAGTTACTGCCGTAACTTGATTAAACAATTCAACTGCGAAAGGCTGAGGCAAGCTTGTGAAGGAAAAGCTGCTCAGAATGCATATCTAAAATGTACTGCAGAATCAACAAGCAGGAGTAATCATAAAGTACGCACCTGAAGAACCTTAAGATGGCAGTGCTCGACCAGGCCAAAACAGAAAATGGTGGGCAACGAAGAAATTCAAAGGCAGCCTGAAAAGGGGAAAACTAACTTTGTAAATCATATTGGGGGGGAAACTGAACCGAATGTAACCAATTTTTGTTGTTATGCAGCGAACTGATCCCACCAGCAGATAAATTTGAAAGAAACCATACCAACAGGGAGAACCGGAGATGAAAGAGGCAAGAATAAGGTTCAACGTCACCGGAAAACCTAGCCTCCTTCGAGAGTGGCGTGAGACCAATCAGAACGGAAAGAAGCAGAAGACGGTTGAGCAACAGGAAATAAACGAAGAAAGCACAGTAGACAATCGACAATCGGGAAGAGAAGAATACCGAATAAAATCTAAGACGGCAACGTGCGGAGAGCGGAGAAAGCAACACGCACCGTTTAATCTAGGTCATCCATTGCTGATCGACCGGTAGATAAGAATGCTGGTACTGCGTCACAGACACCCAAAATTTAGGTATTATAATAAGTATAGATACGTCTAATATTTGCCAACAATGACTCACAGCGACATGGCAATTATGTTATGGGTCATAATTATATCTCTTTCTATTTCTATTTTAATGGATCACATGAATTCATTATTTCATAATGCTTCATTTTGATTTAGCATTTACTTGATATTTTCATTTTCATTTTCATTTTCATTTTAAACGACAAATAATATTGCATATTTTTTTTAACAACAATGACAAATATTAGTACGCCATTTTGTCAGTTGCAACGACAAATAATTAATATTTATTTTTTAAAACGAAAAGAAAAAAGTAAAAAGAAAAACCAGACTCTGAGACTTGGTGAACTTAAGAACACCATAGTTCTACTCATGACACATATACTAAGTTTGCGTTTTATTTTTGAGTGATACGAAAACCAAGTTTTTTTTAATTAAGTTAAGAGATTTTGAGAAATGAAAGCTACTTTTTTTTTAAATGCTACAAATAATTAAAAAATTCGGTAGATAGTAGTGAGAGTTAAATCCAAATGGAATTAATTTTTTTTTTTTGACAGGTGATTGAAAATTAAAATTCAATATATGTGGTGAGCGAGAATTTGAATTGAAGTTATCTTAATCACAAAATAAAGCTATAACCACTAAATTACAACTAAACATTTCTTATTGTTTATTGAGAGAGACTAGAGTATATAAAATAAAATTAAAAACTAAATTTTTTTAAATTTCAATATATATAATTAAAATTTTAAAGTTATAGAGTAGCTTAGCTACTTTTGATTAAGCCTTGAATCTGTCCCAGTAAATCGGCTTCGCTTCGTATAGAATGCATTGGAATATTTGGATGAATATGAAATGTCTATTTAAAATTAGACAATTTAAATCAAAACCTGACGTTCCATATAAAATTTAAACAATATATAGTAAGATTCTAAAATTGATGTGAGTCTTCCGATCTCAAATAAACAATTTATTTAAGACACTCAAATAAAGAAAGCCAACTGTCAAATTTATTTAAGACTGCCAATGCAATGCATTCCAATGATGGATCGGACTCTGCTGCTTTTCTCTGAGAAAAACAAAGTTCTGCTTTTCTGATTCCAACTATACAAATTCGTTGAAATTTGTGCATGAAAAAATTTCTCTATCGCGATACACAAATAGAAAATTTTGAATAGCTGGAATCGGAAAAACAAGATTCTGTTTTTCTTAGAAAAAACAGTAGAGTTGGATCCTCCAATGATTGATGTATAAAAGTTAAAAAAAAAAAATATCAAATTGGAACTATTGATCATTGATGGCATAAGGTAGAAATTATTATTTTTTCCCTTGCTACTATTTTTAGTATACACAATCGAAGAGAGAGAGTCCAACAAGCATCTTATCAAGTTCGATTAGATATTCAATCCGAACTCTTGGACTGGCGTTATTTAAATTTACGAATAATTTAAAGTTTAATTTTTTGCACGAACAGTAGTTTAAACAAATGTATTAGAACTCGACCGTCCATCTTTAATCCAGTGGTTTAAACAAATAGCATTCTGTACCCCGCGATGCCGCTTAAATTTATAGCAAGGGATTAAATTAAATTAATATCGACTCAACTGAAATTCTTTGGGCCGGGCTGGTCTAAAGTGGCCTGTTGAAATTCTACAATTTTAGCAAGTGCGATCTTTGGTGCTCGGATGTGCATCCAACGGTCGGGAAAAGAGAACTTGGAAAAGGGCAAAAATTTGCGCCTCTTACACAGCTACAGCTTTCCTTCTCTTTCGATCTGTTTGAAAAGCACATTTTGTTTCTTTCGAAATTACAAATTTCCAGTCTTGCAGAACATGGCGACCAACCAGAGCAACTATCCAAACCCGATCCATCCTTCCCGGACCCGGATCGGATGGATAGGAACTGGCATAATGGGTGCGGCCATGGCGGGTCGGATCCGATCAGCGGGTTACTCCCTCACCATCTACGCCCGCACACCCTCCAAGGCCTCCACTCTACTCTCCTCCGGCGCTGCTCTCGCCTCCTCCCCAGCCTCCGTCGCCTCTTGCTGTGACGTCATATTCTCCATGGTGGGCCACCCTCATGACGTCCGCTCTGTTCTTCTAGACCCCATCTCAGGTGCCGTTTCCTCCCTCTTCCCTGGCTCGGTGTTGATCGACTGCACCAGTAGCGATCCTGCTCTTGCACAAGAGGTAGCCGCAGCGGTAAATGAGAAAAACTGTTTCTCGGTTGATGCGCCAGTGTCTGGTGGTGATGTCGGGGCCAGAGACGGTACGCTGGCCATAATGGCTGGTGGAGAGAAGGAGGTTATTGAGTGGCTTTCGCCTCTTTTTGATATCTTGGGAAATGTTACATGGATGGGCCCACCGGGCAGCGGCCAAAGCAGCAAAATCGCGAACCAGATTGCAGGTGCCGGGAGCGTGGTAGGGATCACAGAGGGGATATTGTTTGCCAGAAAGGCCGGGTTGGATGAGGGTGTGTTTTTACGGGCAATTGGGTCAGGTGCAGCCGGGTCAAAGGTGATGGACATTTTCGGGAAAAAAATAATAGAGAGGGACTTTGCGCCTGGTGGGTTTGTGGAGTATATGGTAAAGGATTTGGGGATGGCATTGGAGAGTGGGGATGGGGATTCTGATTCTGCAGTGGTTTTGCCAGGGGCAGCACTGTTTAGGCAGATGTTTACAGGGATGGTAGCGAATGGGGACGGGAAGATGGGGTTGCACGGGTTGATAACTGTTCATGAGAGGATGAATGGGGTGCCGTAGAGTTGTTGATGCCTGACGTGGAGAGGGTGTTTCTGTGCATATCCAGATGCATGTGTGGTGTTTGTGGTTATGCCTCAGTGAGCTAGTATAGAGTAAACGAGTAAGAGGAATGGGAATATGGGATGGAGTATTGTTGCTTGTTGCTGTGATTTGAATATTTTGGGGGGGGGGGGGGGGGGGGGGGGGGGGGGGGGGGGGTTGCATGTATTGTGTTTGGGGTTTTGCCTAAGTGTGATTAGACAAGGTATAGAGTAATGGTTTACTGGGTGTAGTTACCCTCCAAAAAAAAAAAAACATTTTGTTTCTTTCCATTGTATGGTTTTCGCTGCACTAGGGAATAGTGTATCTCGTTTTATTTTTCTTGTCCCATTTTTTTTGTTTGGGCTGAGATCAATGTACCGATTTAGTTAATTTCAGCATTATGCTTACCTTATTTTGCATTGTTTCATGTTAATTGTATAAATTGTGATAGAATTGGTTTGACGGATTCTGCGTTATAGGTTTAAAAAATCAAGTCCTCAAACACTAGCGAACTCTGAGCTTGTTTCTACTAACTGCACAATGTGAAAATAAGTCTAATTGATGGAATTTACTAAAAAATATTTCAATTTTGGATGGAATTTACTGAACAAATAAGTCTAATTGACATAGTAATTAATAGTGAAAATTGATCGTTCCTTTCATGAGCAGGTGTTTTCTTTTTCTTTGTTCCTTTCTGGGCTTGTTATAATATTATTGTTATTTGATCGCTCAATTGAAGTTTACTTTAGGCTAATTAAACGCTTGGTAAAATGGATACAATGTTGTGCAATAATTTATAATTATTTTTGTTTTTGTGATGCATAGTATATTGAGTATAATGGGTATTATCTTAAAATTGAATATTTACTGGCTCTCTCCTTTTACAATCAGCACTCATTGGAAAACTGATGTAGAAATCCTTCTAGGGTACTTACCTTTTTAAATTGAATCTAAGGCTGACTAAATTTTCTAAATAGTAAATTTTTCCATCTCCTGATATATAACCATTATTGCCAATCCATTGAATTTTTTTTTTTTTTGAATTATTTGGTTGATATAATTTTTCTTTTTTAAAAATCCCATAAAGGCTTCGAAATCGTGAGCAGTGCTCGAACTCTCGACCTTAGGATAAGCCAGAGTCCTAGGACATTTTTTCCCAGCCAATTGTACTACCGCCTCATCTCAAGGTTGATATAATTTAGTGTTTGTATTGTTGAATATGATGGTTTCTGTCTTTCTAACAAGCCATCTTTAATTCTCTTACATTTCTGCTCTCCCCTTGTAATATTATTATGTTCCTTGAAATGTTTTAAAATTAGCAGCTACACCGTGTGGGATGGGTTGTTACTCTGGTGCCGACTGTCTATCCGGGTCAGGTTGCGGTACTGGTAGACGTCTTATGCGATTCCTCCAGGGGTTGGACCTGGTAGTTGAGGGTGTTGAGTCTGGTCCTGGTCAGGGTAATGAATGTTCTCTCCTGGCCATCCGTCAGGATGGGGCAGTGGGGGAGGGGAATCGCATTGGTTCCATGGTATGTTGGTTGGTGGTGGGAGTTTGCTGATGTTGTTTGAGGTTTGTAGGTGGTGTTTGAGAGAGTGTAAGAGAAAGTAATTACTGCAAATTGACTAGAAGTTGTTTGTCACACAAGTAGGAGAATAAATGCTGGGAATTTTATCATTGAGGTGGTTCTATTTACAGTTCTTCTAATTTCATGTTAGCCCTGGATGCCATCGAAGCGCTTGAAGCTTCTATCCAGAGATGAGTTGGATTTTTTTTTTTTTGGTTGAAAGCCCGTAGGCGATATTTCATTAATCAGAAACAAACCAGTTACATATTAATTCGTACTAGTACATACACATCTATACCGGTACTTAAAATATTACAACTGAACCCCTTAACAAAAGTAAACAAGAAAAATCAGAAAAAATAGCAAAACCAAAGTTACTGCGCTCAAATTAGTAAATAGTGAGCCTGTAGGATTTTCTGTGCTCATGCTCAGATTGGTAGGTTGTGAGCCTGCATAATTTCTTGTCGTTAGCACAAAACAGTGCTGTTGTAATCAAGGCAAGGTAGGGGTATCCAGAGGAGCCTTCGTGCTCAGATGAGATTTGTGCCTGAGTTATTTAAAAGAAAATACAGAGGAAGGAGAAGAAGAGAGGAAGGAGAAGGAGGAAGAAGGAGATCACCGTTAGCGCATATCATCATCATTAACCATAAACATACCTCATCTGAGCACACATCTGAGTTGGATTTGATTTTCTTGAAGGGAACTAGCAATCACATTGAATCGCATCCTCTGCTGCACTTTTATTGTGCAGCAGGATGCTGTACTTTTATTGTGCAGCAGGATGCTGCACTTTTAATCTGGTCCGTTCGTTTTTTATCGGACGGACAAAATAAAATTTTGGCACGAATTTTAAAGCAAAATTAATACTGCCCCCTTCATCATCCGAGCACTCACCGGCTAAGATTAAATCTGGGCCGTCCAAAAATGCAGCATCCTGCTACACAATAAAAGTGCAGCAGAGGATGCTGTTCCTCCGTAGGCTGTTCTCCGGGCCGTTTTATTTCTCTTGCAGCCTATTTGTTTTATTTTTTTCAGCCCAAACTACGTTTCTCGTTTTTCTATGGCCCGTTACAACCGAGCGCCTTTTTTCTTCATTCCTTGATCGCCTTTTATTTCGTTGGAGTCCATTTCCTCTGAGCTAACAGCATATTTCCGTTTAGACCCGGACCGTCTGATCAAAATCCAGCACAATCCAATCTGATTAGAATATTCCAAGCTCCAGCAGCACTTTTTTCCTCTTTTTTTGTTTCTTATTTTTATTTAGCCCAATACCCCTTATTGTCTGCATTAACTAAAAATAACATCTTTTGAGTTAACGCATCTCGACTATATGATTTTAAACGTAGCAAATCCAGCTACAACTTATAATTCAGAGAGCCTTTTCTATATTAGTGTGGATTTAGTCCACATGAATCTTAAAGCGGATCGAACTGTCCAGACGTATTAACTAAAAAGATTTTTTTTTTTTTTTTAGTTAATGCAGAGGATACAAATTCATTTTTTAGTAGGCCTAGCCGAGCTCTCTACTCCTTTTTGTTCTCCATTTCAGATGTGTTAATGGATGCCTCCATTTCTTCCCTTTCTTCTTATTGTCTTCTCTCTTCTCCATTTAGCTAGCCTCAGGACGGGATTTTTTATTTATTTAGAATTCATAATCCAAAAATTAACTAAACCAGCCAACATGGGAAAAAAGTTTCAAAAATAATCCGGTGGAGCCAATTGGATAGCCTGCCAATTAAGTTATAATTTGATTTTTGGAACTTTTTCAGATGCCTCCACCGGATGCCGAATCCGGTGGAGTCTATTTTTGAAACTTTTTCACCCCATTGGCTGGTTTATTTGATTTTTAAGTTATAATTTCTAAATTAAAAAAAAAAATCCCTCAGGACGATTCCATTTCACTAGTTTTTTTTTTTTTTTTTTAGCATTTGCATTTGCTTTTCAAGTATTGATTTCACTCATTTTCTTTACTTTTTACATTTTTTTTTTTTCGTTTTATAATTTTTTAGGGGTTAATAGATATGTGAATTCATGAACTACTGATATATGCTATAGATATGTTTTTCACATTTTTTTTAGTATATATTATTTTTGTAATAGATTTAAAGATTGGAGTTTCTCATTTTCTTAATTGATTGTTGTTGTTTGCAGACTGCCGGTACCAAAGTAATAGAAAAATGTAAGGCAAGTCAGAAAATCAATTAATATATAAGCAAAGTTTCTTCCTTTAAAATCTTATAATTGTTGATTGTATCTTATAATTATTTATTATGAATTCAGAATATTTATAATCTAAGTTTCTCATTAATTTGAATCTTATAATTGTTGATTGCCTTTCTTTAATTCAATAAGAGTAAAACTGCTAGTGATACTAAATAATATAAATTGTTAGGTAGTTCAATTATTTGATGGTACGCAGAGATTAAGTGCAACATCAATTGTTAGGTTGTTCAATCGGTATCAAAGAGTTTGCAAAATAGAGATCGATATGGACAAGAAAGATACTAAACTGAATTTCTTATTTCCCTCTCATTCGAAATCTAAATTACATGCTCTATAAACAAGATACATAACCCAATGATCCAAAACAATTTGAATTGTATCAAACTCATACCACGAAGACTCTCAAATTATTTCTATAATGATACAACTCTTCTATTAATTATGATATGATTTTGCACTTTTTCAAATATTTGGAAGGAGGTCATTTCGAAAATGACCACGAAGCCTGTAGCGAAGCATTAATAGGGGCCATTCACCGATTATTTTGGAGAGGACCGGAAGGATGGTGCAGAATAACAATATGACAATTGCAAGCCACAAGTTGTTGGGCGCAATCACCGTGAACAAACCGGTACCAAATGCAACTGCAGTAGCCTCGTAAGCACACCACATGAGGGTCCTCGTTGATTTCCTGTAATACAGCAGGAAATCCAAATCCTCCCACGTCGTCAAAATGCTGAGAAATGCAACAGCAAGTGAAGAGCACATGGCTATGGTGTCAGAGATGAGGAACACCTTGAAAGCAGCTTTCCTTACAAAAATGGGTTGTCCAGCATCAGCAGGATCGGTACCAAATCCTCCAGGCAAGGTAAAAGCAGCAGCAAAAGTGATAGTAGCGAGAAGGGCAGCGACCAGAGATGTATTGGAAGTGTACTTTGCTGTAAGTGACTTGACCTCCTGAATTGCTTCATTCTTCATCCGATGTTTTGCTCTATCTCTTATTAAGTGTTTCCATCCAGAGGGAATAACATTTGACAACAATGTGAACGACTCATTCTGTAATAGCAAACAAAAATGAAAAAAAAAATATTTGTATAATCTTTCTTGACCATATACATACATACACACACACACACACACACACAGAGATATATATATATATATATGAATCCGACTCTGCTGCTTTTATTTCCCAAAAGCAGGAATCTGCTTTTATCATCTCAACCATTCAAATTCGTTGAGATTTGTGTATAGAAAAGTTTCTTTATCGAGATACGTGAATAAAAAATTTTGAATGGTTTGGATGGTAAAAGCAGGATCCTGCTTTTATTTAATAAAAGCAGCAGAGTCGGATCCATATATATATATAGAGAGAGAGAGATCAAGTTACAATAATTTTGAGTTACAACAACAGTTTTTTTCATTTTTAAAGTCCAAATCGTCGATCCAAACCATTCAACATGATTATCTAAATAAAATGTGCTTCCAAATCAAATTTTACATTTTTTTGAATTTTTTTACTATTTATTAAGATGAGTACAAAATTCAATGATCTGAATTTGACTAGTTTTTGTACCTATCTTAATAAATAGTAAAAAAATTCAAAAAAATGTAAAATTTGATCTGGAAGCACATTTTATTTAGATAATCATGTTGAATGGTTTGGATCGACGATTTGGACTTTGAAAATAAAAAAAAATATTGTTGTAACTTTGTTGTAATTCAAAATTGTTGTAACTTGATTCCTCCTCATATATATATATATATATATATATATAGATATATATATATACATATACATATACATATACATATACATATACATATACATATACATATACATATACATATATATATATATACATATAAATATACATATACATATACGAGGAGGGTTCAAATGCACCATGGTTTTGTGCTCCAATTATGCTCCAAGTCTTTATCTCTGTTTTCAAAATCCGAACAGTCGATCCGAACCGCTCAAAATAATTATTACAATAAAATATGCTTGGAGACCAAATTTTACATTTTTTAGAATTTGTTTACTATTTTTTTTGGTAGGTACAATATCACTTTTTTGGATGGTCAGGATCTCCTGAAAAAAGTGATATTGTACCTACCAAAAAAAATAGTAAACAAATTCTAAAAAATGTAAAATTTGGTCTCCAAGCATATTTTATTGTAATAATTATTTTGAGCGGTTCGGATCGACTGTTCGGATTTTGAAAACAGAGGTAAAGACTTGGAGCATAATTGAAGCACAAAACCATGGTGCATTTGAACCCTCCTCTACATATACATATATATAAATACACATATACATATACATATACATATATATAAATACACATATACATATACATATACATATATATATATATATATATATATATATGAACTAGCTATTTCACAAGATAGGAATTAAGTGTTGTGTGTAAAAGCAATGAAAATTAATTAATTTACCCATTTCAAAGTCTTCAATAAGTCTGCCTTTGAATAAACTATTGCAACTGCATTTTCCCTTTCAATATTAACAGCAGTGTAATCTTGTCCTGCATGGGATAGTAAAGAACGAAGGAGTTTTGGGTTGCACATTCGAGCAGCATGATGCAGGGGAAGATTGCCATCGTCGGCGGCTTGGTTAATAAGCCTATGGAGCTGGGGCGTTCTGATTATGTAGTCAACAAAATCCAATTGCTCATGTCCAATAGCTACATGGAGTGCACTATGCCCATCTTTGTTGGGAGTATAAACAGAATGGGGGCAAGCTTTCATGATCTCTTCTGCAATTGATACAAAGCCTATTCGTGCTGCCGTAATAAACGGAGTATTTTGTGTTTTGTCATTCTTAATAAATGCAAAATTAGGATCGTATTCTAAGAATATTTTCACTAGCTTGAGATTGTTGTGAAATACAGCTCTCTCCAACGGACCGTCTCCGTCGGAGCATTTACAGTATACTAGCTGTGGCCGTCCTTGCAGCAGTTGCATAACTATACCTGACAGTACATGTCACCATAAAATGAGAATATTTAGTGGGACCATGCACCTAGAATGTTGAGAAGTAGTTCAAAACTTCAAATGCGTTGAGCCCGCAAAACCACAACCCCATCACAAACAAGCAACGATAGTGACTCCAAGGCTTGAGCAGAGGCAGGGAGGTGAGCTAAGCCGCCAGGCGGAGGTGGATTTCGGACTCAACTAAGTACAGATAAGATTGACGTATGTTTTGCAAACAATAGCTGCAAGGGGCTAGGTTTTCATGTGATAAAAAAACTAACTAGACTTTTAAGTACAATTGCATGAGTAGCCTGTAATTAGTTTGACAATAACATGCACAGAATTGGGTTTATAAATTATAAGTAATGAACCTGGGTGGTTAAATCTCACAGCAGCATGCATAGCTGTTTCATCTTTTGGACCAGAATCTGCGGAAGACGGGATTTCAAGCAATCGCTCTACAACTTTAGAATATCCTCTCCGGGCTGCCATGTACAACGGCGACTCACCAGTTTTGATAACTTGCTCCGACATTTGTGGCTCTATTTCCATGAGCTGCAGTGCAAAATTTTCAAAGCCATTCCGCATAGCATGATGTAACGCATTTTCTCCGCGCCTATCAACCTTCAAGAGCATGCGGTTCAACGGACTCCCTTCCTCCAAATCTTCATGCTGCATATTATGTGATGCACCAGTTATGATGTCAGAAGCCAACAAAAGATTAGCTGCCATCAGAGCAGCAATCAGTGGTGTCTCGCCATCATCATTGGTGCCAAAGAAGAGGGAAGGGGCTCTGGACCATACCTCCTTTGCAAATTTCTCATGGCCGATCATGGCAGCAATGTGAAGGCAGTTGTTTTTTTGAGTAGTGGTAGAGAGAAGGATATCAGGATCCGCAAGTATCAAGTGTTTGCAGAGGCTGAAATCCCCTTTGATGCATGCCTTGAGGAGCTGTGGGTCCATCAGGATAATAGATGGGATGGAAGAGGAAGCTAAGCTATCTGAATAGCTCAGGATTTCTTGCTTGCTTTTAGTCGCCTAAATTGGGGTAGTGATCTTGAGAAGATAAAATGGATTTATATAACCCGACAAGGTTAAGAAACCTCGTCCACGTTCTCACGTTACACATCTTACAAAAAGATGATATAATTCATGTTGTCTGTGATTCGTTGTCCTCGGGTCCTGTTATCAAGGAAAAAAAAATATATAAACAAACAGAAGTTTCTCGCCTTGTTGGTTGGATAATCTATGCGGTTTAACGGGGGGACATATATATATATATATATGGAGTAGAACTAGGGTGCTCCCAAGTTCACCAAACTTCTTGTGAACTTGAATCTAAAATATATCGAATCGACTTTAAACGATGCATCCAAACCATTGAAACCCTTCCACTTAATGAGTGATGCATCTACATGTGAAAATTTTAAAGTTTTGAATTAATTTAATATAGAGTCAAGTGGTCAAAAGTTTAAGGTTTATAAATTAATTTTAATACATTCATTTTTTGGATTCCTTTGACTACTTGACTCTATATTAAATTAATTCAAAACTTTCAAATTTTCATATGTAGACGCATCAATCATTAAGTAGAAGGATTTCAACAGTTTGGATTCATCGTTTAAAGTCGATTCGATATATTTTAGAGTCAAGTTCATAAGAGGTTGGGTGAACTTAGGAGCACCCTAGTTCTACTCTCTCTCTCTCTCTCTCTCTCTCTATATATATATATATAGAGAGAGAGAGATGGGCTACGGTACATTGCAATGTATAGGCTCCTTTGTACATCGGACTATAAATCGTCAGATTCAAAGTCCAAATAGTCGATCCAAACCGTTCAACTTGTTCTCCATATTAATATGTTTTTGGAGACCAAATTTTACATTTTTTAGAATTTTTTACTATTTTTTTCGATTTATTGAAAATTACTGTTTTCAGACAAATCTGGGCCATAAAAATACAGCGATTTTCAATAAATCTAAAAAATAGTAAAAAATTTCCAAAAAATATAAAATTTGGTCTCTAAACACATATTAATATGGATAACAAATTGAATGGTTTGGATCAGCTATTTGGACTTTGAATACCACGATTTATAGCGTAATGTACAAGAAGGCATATACATTGCAATGCATAAGCTACGGTGTGATGTGCTCACCAAGAGGGTTTGGTGAGCACAATTCTAAAAGTATATCGGATTGGCTTCAAACGATGAATTCAAACAGTTGAAATCCATGTACTTCATGAGTGATGCATGTACATGCAAAATTTTGAAAATTTCAAATTAATTTGCTACAAGTTTGAGCGATCAAAAAAATTATGACAAAAATAAATATATAAAATAATTTATAAAATAACTTATAAAATATTCATTTTTTTGACCGCTTGACCTTTTAGCTAATGAATCTGAAACTTTCAAAATTTTGCATGTACATGCATCACTCATGAAGTACATGAATTTCAATGGTTTTGATTAGTCGTTTGAAGCTGATGTGATATACTTTTGGAGTTGTGCTCACAAAACCCTCTTGGTGACACTACTACAAAAAAAAAAATACTTTCTACACTGTACCTTGTACACGGATTTTGTCTATTTTATAAAAAAAAAAAACGTGTATGAAATAGGATTTTTTCAATGTGCAAAATATTTGTAAGAATCCTACACGGATATTAACTTAAAAATCAGTGTCAATGTGGAAATGAAGTTTTTATACATGAATATTTTATTAAATATCCGTGTACAAATGGTGAGAGAGCTACACGGATATTTAATAAAATATCTGTGTAGGAATGTCATTTGTACACGGCTTTTTATTTAAATAGCCGTGTAGATATATTGAGAGAGCTACACGGATTTATAGGTAAATATCCGTGTATGAAAAGTCTGTTAGAATTTTAATGAAATAAAAGGCTTCTCTTCCAGTGCCGTTTTGATCAATTAATATTACTCTCTCTCTCTCCTTTGGATTGGCTGGATCTGATTTTTGCGCAGTTGGGATCTGAGATTGCTGAGGGTTTCTGCTCTCTATCTTTTTAAGGTTAGTCATGTGTGTGTATATATTTCCTTTACCATTGTTGGGTTATTTAAGAAATTTGTTTTTCTTAGAGTTTTGGTTGGTGCTGTCCTCTTCGCCACTGTTGGTTGCTTCGCCACCCTCCCTTAGGATTCTGGTGTTGGTGTTGTCCTCTTAAGCACCACTTTTACTTAAGCAAAATGCAAAGATATTCACCCCTTTCTATGTTGTTACTAGACATAGAACTGACAAGGACCAAAATGCAAAAATTCACCAAAATGTAAAAATTTCGGGTGCTTATAGTATACTTAGATTTAATTTTCTTTTTTACAAAATTAATTTTCAGTGGTTCGTATAAAAGCTATACAGATTCAATTAACTTTTTGTATAAATATTTTATTATAATTTTGGACGAAAATTTTAACTGAGAATTTTTATTTTCTATTATGTATGTATGCACATATATGTTGATCATTGTTTTATTTTATTGGAGATGCAATGTTGTTGGAGACCTTTAACCAAGAGGCATAATATCATTGATCACATGCAAACTCCTTTTTTGATATGTTGGATCTAATATGTTTTTAGTATGTATGAAATTTCGGTCCAAACTAGATCATAACCATGAGTTTTGGCAACATGAACCCAAACCTTAATCACATGTTTAGTAAGTGGTAAGGACATAATTTTTATACAAACATTATATTGCATCTTGAGGAATATATGTTATATGTTGAATTACATGGGATTGCATGTACAAAAGGCTATATGTATATATATATTGCAAAAGGCTATATGTATATACAAAATGTTATTTATTTTGTAAAATCCTATGTATTTATTTTTGCAAAAGGCTATGTATATACAAAATGTTATCTATTTTTGTAAAATGCTATGTATTTATTTTTGCAAAAAACTATGTATATTTAATCTGAAAATACGTGTAGGAAATTATGTCACATGCAACCATGTGATTGGATTCTTACCTCTTCCTACAAAATGGTATATTTTTAAAGGCTATATGATTTATTCCATGTAACATGCAAACATTATGTCACATGGTTGCATATTATTGGATTCTTACCTCTTCCTACTAAAGGTCTTTTGCAACAATCATAAAGCCTTTACTAAAGGTCACATGGGCTATGTATATTCAATCATATAGCCTTTAGTAACCATGTGATTGCATTTTGAAAAAAAAAAAATACACGGATATTCAATCTGGAGGCTAGCCAAAAAAAAATAATAATAATCATATACGGATATTTAAATAAAATATATATAGAAAGAGGTAAGAATAAAATATTAGTAATTCATAACCTTTCTATACAGTTTTTTAATTTAATATCCGTGTAGGAATACTTTTTATACACGGATATTAATTAAACAATCCATGTAGGAATCCCTTCCTACACAAATTGTTTAATTAATATCCGTGTAGGAAGAAGGTTAAGAGAGCTACATAGATATTTAGTAATATCCATGTAGGAAGAGTATTTCTACACGGATATTAAGTTAAAAATCCGTGTAGCTCTCTTGCGATAAAATGTACTGTAGGAGGTTTTCCACACGGTTCTTTATGAATATTCCTTGTTGAATTAATATAATCATACATAGATAATTATCCTTGTGTAAATGATTGCACATTCCTATACTCCAACATTGCACACGGTTCCAAATCCATGTAGCTTCATCATTTTTCGTCCGTGTATAAATTGTGTTTTTGCAATAGTATGAGCACATCACATTCTAGCTTTGCTATATATATATATTACAAGGAAATTAGCTTTCACGGGACTGATATTGTACTAATTGTAACAAAATGTTCAATAAGTAATGCCGAGTTCAGATTTCTAACGTAGGCACAAAATTCTATTATATATAAATGTATGAGATTTGTCTTTTAGACACTTTACAGTATAAAAAAAATATTCATTTATTAGTTGGAAATTGGTAGAAGAAAATAAAAACCACAATAGGTACTTTCGAAACACAAGAAGAAATATTACTTCAACATTTCATTTAACAATTCTAAATAACTAGAGCCGTTCAATGTGATCTGCACTATCAAATTTTCGTTTATATAAATGACTATTTTATGCTTGGTTTGCTAGATATTATAGTCTTTTAAGTTAATTTTCAAATACACTAAATATGGTTCATATAAATGATATGTGCTTTGCCGAAAGATATGACCTCACTTGTCTGATTTTTATTTTTAGAGTCTCACTGTGGCGTTTTGCTTCTAAATTTTGATAAGATTTTAATTTTTTTTATATTAGAAATATAACTATTGATTTGGTAAAATGACAAAATTAATAGTCAAAATACAGAACAAATTATCTTCAAGTTGTTACTATTAACATTATTACCAAATTACAAAATCAAAGAAAACACCTCATTTATCTTTTAAATACACAATAGTAAATACTACATGCAGTATTCATTAGTTTATATATTTATTATAAGAGAACACCATAGCAAAAAAAATTAAAGTTCATTTAGTAAATAAGGGATGAGGTTTGGTCCAAATGGCTTTAGACCGAATACCGTCCAAAGTCTCTAAAAATCGTACGATTAAAGTCTGAATAGTCAATCTGAACAGTTCAACATGATTTTCATATTAAAATGTGCTCAGAGACCAAATTTTATATATTTCGAAAAAAATTTACTATTTTTTTAGATACGTACAAAATCTCTATTTTTGAATGCCTAAAAACAGTGATTTTGTACTATCTAAACAAAAGTAAACAATTTTCAAAAAATATAAAATTTGATCTCTCAGCACATTTTAATATGGAAATCATGTTGAGCGGTCCGGATTGACTGTTCGAACTTTAATCGTATAATTTTTAGAGGCTTTTGACGGTGTCGAGTCCAAACCCATTTGGACTAAATCTTACTCTAGTAAATAATCCTCCAGATAAACTTAGTACATGATAACAATGGTAATAACTTAAATAAGTCGTGGGAAAGCATAACCATTAATTTGAAAGCATCATGCATGGAATTGAAATCCATGGATACGTAGATTATTTAAAACAAAAATTCAAATAGGGGCAGCATAACTATAGGACCTAGATGTGACAAAATCAGAATTATTAGAATGTGAAATATTCAGAAATCAAAGTTTCCTTTAGAAAGTTACATCTTATTGAAGTTTGAATTTCATTTACATTTTTTGTTAGATTTCTTCGGCTTCTAAATTAATTTATATTGGTTAAAATAAATTAGTTGTCAACAAACTAATTTAAAGTCTAAATTAGTTGTCGACAACTAAATTTATTTTGTTATTTTTGTCAAAATTAATTTTGAATAAAAATAATTTTTAGAATGTGAAATTTTGAAGTTGAATTGTTCAAGCTGCGGTTCTTTAGGGAGATGAAAAATTTGGCTATCTTTTTAAAACATAAAAATAATATTTTATACTTTTCTAAAAATATAAGTTCGGGATGATCTGAATTTGCTAAAATAAATTAATGGTCCAGCAATTGGGGTAGCTGAGCCTGAGATGTCACAATTGACGAGAAAGTTGAAAGGTACATGAGAATACTAGTGCTATTTTTATACCAAAAGACTTATCTCTTTGTCCAATATAATTTGTAGGAGTGATCATTAAAGTTACCATCGCATCTCCATAGTTGATCTTCTTATCAAATATAATCTAAAATATGATTAAAAATAAATTAAATCTCAGACCAAAGTCTTTCGGAAAAGACAAGAGACGACCAGCCCACAGAGCAGGTTCGACTTCAAACAGCACACGAATAATAGAATTAAAAGAACACTGTATATAGTTTGTGCACTGCATGAGAGTCAAAACTGCTCGGTTAAAATCTTTACCCCAATAGTGGTTGCAAAAGTGTGCGTGTTTACCACACACATGAGACCAGAGCATTTGCATAGAAAGAACTCAGAAGACTTCTCGATAGCTCGAGTCTTGGTCTTTACGAGTACGTCCTTCCATTGATGAATTCATATCACCTGAGGTAACAAAATATTTCTGTTTAGATCAAGACCGTCCAAACAGACTTCAGATCGAATTGGTCCGAATTTCTATTGGACGGACATGGTCCAAACATAAACACCGCAAAAATAGGTCTCTATTCGTAAGAGAAAAAGTGACTATTTCCGAGAATACACCAACATAAACTGTTATTTCTCAGTGTATCTATATTATCAACATAAGTATTTGTGAAGATATCCATGAAGATACCATCCGTTAAAACACTTTTATCTTCGCAGATAGTAATATATTTTTATAGTGAAATATTTTATTACCTCTAATGATATTGATTCTCTGTTGACAACATCCAGTCCACAGTCAAGCCAATTTTTTTTTTTAAAAAAAAAAAAAACAGAGAGGCATAGGCCATTTTCATTTACTGAAACTTGTTTAAGTTACAAAAAGAAAGAGTATCTTCCGTTCTTCTTCTACACCCTTTTTAAGCTAGAATTAACCTAATCATCAAGCATAAAGCACAATCCACATCTAATATAGGTAGCAGTAGATAAAACGAAAATTAATACAGCTAGATAAACTAGTAGATAAACAAAGGTCTTCAAAGGGTGTTAATTGATTCCACCAGCACCTGTTCAGGCTCCAGCTCTTGCAAAGGGATCTGGGCAATGTCCTCCGACAACCAATATTTCATCCCAGCTGGCAAGTCTACTGAAGTCGCCATGTCTCCAGACCAAAGCAAGAATTTTTTTTATAAATCATAAACAGAAAAATCAATATTAGAAAACCAGTATGACAGTATGATTGATTCGGTTTTTTACAAAAACCATAAAAAAAACGAGTTGCCAACTTGTTCTGGACATTTTTTTTCTCCACAGTACGAGTTGGCAACTCGTTCTTGACTCATTTTTCAAATCACAGTAGTTTTCGTCACAGAAAATCCAAAAGAGAATAGAGAATGGTTTGAGAGCTCGTTCTAGGTCTTACCTCTCATAATTTAATGATATTCCAATATAATAACGTAAGGATATTATATTTTAAAATGGGCCCCACAAATTTTGACAAAATTACCACTCCTTTCTTATGTCATGACCCTTAAATTATTTTATTATTTTGTGAAGTTTAAATATATTGGATCTGTTTAGAAAAACGACACGGATTAAATTATAGCTAATCATGACCGTCTTGATAACTTATTTAATATAATTTATTACAATCATGTGAGTAAAATATAATTTAAACTTTATATACAGACAAATACAGACTCAGACTTTCAAATTAAATTAGAATCAATTATATAAAATTTGAATGCTGATAATAGAAACAATTTTACAGTATCATAATATTTTGCACTAAATTATATAGAAAATCTATAAAAAATACAAAAAAAACAAAACAATAAATCCACCTCCTACTTATATCATGTACATTAAATATGATAAAATTTGATGTCAATCTTTCATCTAATAATATGAAATTTAGAACGGTAGGTAATTATCAGTACTTAATTAAAACATCAAATATTTTAAGTTTATCTGATAAATATTTGTCAATAAAAAATAGTATAAAATATGCTAGTAACAATGATGTAAGAAAATAATAGTCAAATAAAGGTCCCCTGATCCTGAATAGTACTATCTCCTCTAAATCTAAGATACCACTTTGCTACTCGCCAAATTGGCAAGCAGGAACCTGCTTTTTCAAATCAAACAGTTCAATTTTTTCATGCATGAATCTCAACACAAATTAATGGTTTGATTGGAAAAAAAAAATAAAATCCTGCTTGCCAATTTGGTGAGCAGTGGATTCCGATCCCTAAATCTAATAAGCCTTTCTATGATCTTTTGCTTCTCACAATTTATCTAATGTGGGTCCCGCATATGTTGAAAATTTTACCACTTCTTTCTTAATGGCTTAATGCCATGATCCTTGAATTTTATTTAATTATTTTTCTGAAATTTAAACTTATTAGATCCTAGAAGGATGAGGATTCAATTATGTCGGATTAGTTTCATAGTATTGGAATAAGCAAAGCATAATCTAACCTTCATAAACATCATGTATATTAAAAATGATGAAATTTGATATAAATATTACCTTTTATCTAATGATATGAAATTTTCAACGGTTCATAATTTTCGGTACTTGAAACATCAAATATTTTTAATGAGAAAATATAATTTAAACTGAGAGTAACAAAATTCGCAGGGGCATTTTGCATATTATATAATTTTATCTTTAGTTGGGTTTGACTATAAATTTGGAATAAAAACTCCACTAAAGTCAAGACTGTACAAACTACGCTGGCCACAGAGTTGCACATATTATATAATTTTATCTGTAGAGAACGAATTGGCAGCTCGTTTTGAACAAATAACACGTTGACTAAAGAGTTGCAGAAGGAAAACTTGAAAATTTGGTCAAAAACGAGTTGCCAACTCATTATGTGGGTAAAAAAAATGTCCAGAACGAGTTGACAACTCGTTTTTTATGATTTTTGTAAAAACTGAATCAATCGTACTGGTCTTCTAAAATTAATTTTTCTATTTATGGTTTATAAAAAAAATTCCCAACGCAAAACCCAATGTCCTTGCTGATTAAAACATATATTATTTCTAGTAGCCATATTGTCAAAAATCAAGCCAATTTTGTCGTGACATATATGAACTACACAGTTGATTCACTGTTATATTTTTTTTTTCAAAGAAGCAAAAATGATATACTATTATCCCACTGAGGAATACATCTTTATGTAGTTTTGAGTTGCTTAGTTTATAATTTTCTTAACGTCTCTCAAGCTGTAAACTGATTATGAAATAAAGGATTTCAATTATAATATTATAATTTTCATACCGTCTCTCATTTTAATTTTCGCTTCGTATAGAATAAGTGTTGTAAATAGCAGCATTATAGTATTTTTTGACTTCAAATGCTAAGCTATGGGATAAAAATGTATTATTTCAGCTATGATTGTTATAGCGGTAATAGCGGTATGCTATTTGCGCTATACGCCATGCGCTATAGCGCATACTATGCTACATAGGTTTTTATTTAAATGTCCAAATTGAATCTTTTTTAATGATCAATTTTTTTTAAAGATTTGGATTGTTTTTTATTTTAAATAGAAAAAGATAAATAGTTTATGTTATGATGCTTAGATTGTTTTTAATAAAAAAAAGATATATAGTTTATGCTATGATACTTAGGTCATTTTGAATGAAAAAAGATAGATAGTTTATGATATTATTAGGGATATTTTGAATAGAAATTTGGACTTTGTATTAGTTCAATATGAATATTCTAATTTCTAAGTCAATTTTGCATTACTTATCGTTATATGAGACTTTAGATAATATTGATAATTAGTACAAATATAAAATATAATTTTTTAAATAAAAAATACTATGTAGGATAGTTTTTGCTATATCAACGCTATTTGCGAGAGCTTTTTATTGAACCTTTTCACGATAACGCGATAATCGTTATTTAGAACCTATAGAATGCATTGGAACATTTTGGATGAATATGAAATGTCTATTTAAAATTAGACAATTTAAGTCAAAACTCACTATAAAATTGAAACAATATATAGTAAGAATCCAAAATTGATGTGATTCTTCCGATCTCAAATAAACAATTTGATAGGACGTATCACAATTTATTTAAGACACTCCAATAAAGAAAGCCAACTATCAAATTTATTTAAGACTGTTAATGCAATGCATTCCAAATTTCCAATGATTGATGAATTAAAATTTTAAAAATATCAAATTGGAACTATTGATCATTGATGGCATGGTAGCAATTATTTTTTTTTTTTCCCTTGCTACTATTTTTAGCATACGCAATCGAAGAGAGTCGAACAAGCATCTTATCAAGTTCGATTAGATATTCAATTCGAACTCTTGGATTGGCGTTATTTAAATTTACGAATAATTTAAAGTTTAATTTTTTGGTTCGAAACCAAATGGGGGCACGGCACACTCTAATTGTAACAAATGTATTAGAACTCGACCGCCGATCTTTAATCCAGTGGTTCAAACAATAGCATTCTGTACCCCGCGATGCCGCTTAAATTTATAGCAAGGGATTAAATATCGGAAATAAATCTGCTGTGGTTCTTAAGGCATCGCAGGACTTGCTTGTCCGTATCCAACCATTATAATTTTTGAGATTCGTGTAAAAAAATTAATTTTTTTAGAAATTCGTGCATTTAAAAAATTAATTATTAGATATGGACAAGCAGGATCCTGCAATTTCGTTGAGAATCGCAGCAGATTTATTTCCATATCAATATCGACTGAAACTTTTTGGGCCGGGCTGGTCCAAAATGGCCTGTTGAAATTCTACAATTTTAGCAAGTGCGATCTGTGGTGAAGCCGTTTGACTGGGTGGCGAAGGCTGTTCTATGATGTGCTTCGATCTGTTTCAAAAGCATATTTTGTTATGGTTTTCGCTGCACTAGGTAATAGTACTGTATCTCGTTTTATTTTTCTTGTCCCATTTTTTTGTTTGTTTGGGCTGAGATCAGTGTACCGATTTAGTTAATTTCAGCATTATGCTTAGGGGTGTTCAAATGGATCGGTTTATTTGGTTTTAAACTGAACTGGAAAATTTCGGTTTAAATGATTCGGTTTTTCAGTTTAAATAATTCGGTTCGGTTGATTTTATAAAATAGTTTGGTTAAATGGTTCATTTCGGTTTTGAATTCTCAAAACCGAATAAACCGAACCGACTGATTTTATTAATAGTTCGAGACTTCGTGTATTATTTTGGTTCATTTTAAGTTTTGAATCTACGTATTTGAATGAAATTGAACCTATATAATGGTATCTTAATTTTTATTTCTATGAAATTCTCGTATTGAGTATTGAGTATTGAGTTTTTGAGATTGAACTCCTCTATTCGGTTCAACCGAACAAACCGAAGTTTAAATTGGTTTAATCGGTTCTGTTTTAATTCAGTTTGCTATTTTAGTTTGGTCGATTCGGTTGGATTTTCAAAAACCGGAAAAAAGTTTTGTTTGATTATTTTAGTTCGATTTGAACCGAACCAACCGGTTAAACACTCCTAATTATGCTTACCTTATTTTGCATTGTTTCACGTTAACTGTATAAATTGTGATAGAATTGGTTTGACCGATTCTGCGTTATAGGTTTAAAAAATCAAGTCCTCACATACTAGCGAACTCTGAGCTTGTTTCTACTAACTGCACAATGTGAAAATTCGAAAGGGGAGGTAGCACAATTGGCTAGGAAAATGTCATAGGATTGTTGTACCCAAAGATCGAGAGTTCGATTCCCCCTCACGACTTCGCAGCCTCTGCGAAGATTTCAAAAAAAAAAAACAATGTGAAAATTCAATTTTGGATGGAATTTACTGAACAAATAAGTCTAATTGACATAGTAACGAATAGTGAAAATTGATTGTTCATTTCATGAGAAGGTGTTTTCTTTTTCTTTGTTCCTTTTTGGGCTTGTTTTTTTGAAGGTTAGTAGTTTTAAATGCCAACTAACAATTTCATTGATAAGAAAAATGAACTTATAACGAGTCAAATGACTCCTCAATACAAAATCTAAATTTGTATTCATACAAAATTCTCTAAATTATTCTAAATAACTCTAAAATTCTAATCTCGCTTATATACACTCATAATTACTCTATTACCTTAAACTCGATAGTTCTCTACGACCGGATCCGCTTTTTCGACCGACGCCGCGCTCCGACGTCTGGATCTACTTACCCGTGCTCCGATCGAGACGACATAGAGACTCAATACTCCGAGCTCCGACGATACCGCACTCTCGGCTTCGGTCCCTCCCCTCTCTCATTTTTCTCTCCACTCAAGAAAGTAGAGCAGTGAGAGAGGGGAGGAGCTATATCGGAGGTGAGATCTAGAGGAGTGAGAGAAATGAGCTAGAGGAGAAAAAAATAGAGGAGGAGAAAAGATAGTGGCGGCTAGGGTCTTTTTGGGCTTGTTATAATATTTTTGTTATTTGATCGCTCAATTGAAGTTTACTTTAGGCTAATTAAACGCTTGGTAAAATGGATACAATGTTGTGCAATAATTTATAATTTTTTTGTGGGATGCATACTACATTGAGTATAATGGGTTTTATCTTAAAATTGAATATTTACTGGCTTTCTCATTTTACAATCAGCACTCATTGGAAAACTGATGTAGAAATCCTTCTACGGTACTTACCTTTTTAAATTGAATCTAAGGCTAACTAAATTTTCTAAATATATAACCATTATTGCCAATCCATTGAATATCCTTTTTTTTTAGTTATTTGGTTGATATAATTTTTCTTTTTTAAAAATTCCCACAGAGGCTGCAAAGTCATGAGCGAGGCTCGAACTCTCGATCTTTGGGTAGCCAAAGTCCTAGGATTTTTTTCCCTAGCAAACTGTGCTACCGCCTCATCTCGAAGTTGATATAATTTAGTGTTTTGTGTTGTTGAATATGATGGTTTCCCGTCTTCCTAATATATAAGCCATCTTTCTCTTACATTTTCTGCTCACTCCCGTTGTAATATTATTTTGTAGCTTGAAATGTTTTATTTTTCTTGTGTATTTCATTTGTTGTCTATGCTTTTCTGTTAATTTAAAGTATCCTGCCTCTTTTATTTCCTGTCAGCAATTATTTTTAATTTTGCTTCAAGGCAAATGTGAGATTATAGCTATATATATTCTTACCAATATATGTTATTTTGAGCACTGGTTTCTATTTTGTTCACATTGCATTGGGCTGCCTATGGTGACATCCTCCCTTGGGTTAATTTACACTATGTTTTGTCATCATTCCTAGCTTTAGATTAGAAGGCTAAAGTGTCTTTCTTGCTTCTATAATTTTATAATTTTCTTTATGTATTCAGATTATTGTTCTAAATAGCTAGTTATAGCGCCGCTATAGCGGTTTTAGACCTCATAAGCTAAGCTACGGACTAAAACTACGCTAATCGAGCTACGGCCGCTATAGCGCGTAGCTCGTAGCGGAATAGCGGTCCGCTATGCTACATGGACTTATTTTTCTATTTTTTTTTTCAATTTAAAGGGGCTTTAAAGTCCAAACCGAAATAAAATTACATTAACTTTTTTTCTTTAAATTAAAAGGCTATATCAATAAATAGGAATTAGAGATTAGGGATATTTTGAATAGAAAATGTATCTATAGTTTATGAATTATAGAATTAGAGATATTTTGAATGACAATTTGGACTTTGTATTAGTTCAATATGAATATTACAACTTCTTATTCAATTTGGTGTTTTTGTTACTCTATGAGATTTTACATAAATAATGTTTATTATTAGTAGAAATATAAATATAATTTTTTTTTTAAAAATGCTATGTAGGAAAGCTTTTGCAATAGCTCCGCTATTCGCTATAGCTTTTTTTTCCCGTCTCCCTACTATGCTGCTATAATCGCTATTTAGAACCTTGATTCAGATATGTTGTTTTTGCTTGTGATTTCTTTTTGCACTTTCATGATAAAAGAGAACTGAAAGGAAGAAGCAGGGTTTCCCATAAATCATTACTTATATAAATACGCCTCTAGTTAAGTAGGGTTAAAAGCATGTTGTAAAATGCAGTTCATGCGGCCGCATATGTCTATGGAGTCTGATTCAGCATAAAAATTTCCATGCAGTCTCAAATATGCAGTTTCGCATATGCGGCCGCATATTGGGTCACATATGTGCAAATTTATTGTTTGAATGATTTTAATGAGAATATATTGCATGTTTTGAGTGGAAATAAATTAATATATAGTTTAAAATCCGCATATATAAGTCCGTATGAAATTCCGCATATGCGGCCGCATACCGCATATGCGGAATGTAGTGGCCTTTCGCATGCATGAACAAAACCGCATTTTACAACATTGGTTAAAAACACCAATGCACCATTGATTTGTGGTCCAATCTTGCTCCACATTCTTATTTCCGTTTCAAAGTTCGAACAGTCAATCCAAACCGCTCAACATGATCTTCATAATGAAGTATGCTTCGAGATCAAATTTTATATTTTTTGGAATTGTTTTACTATTTTTTTTAGATATGTACAAAATCACTATTTTGGATAGTCCAGAATATTCTGAAAAAAAAAAGTGATTTTGTACCTATATAAAAAATAGTAAAACAATTCCAAAAAATATAAAATTTGGTTTTCAAGCACATTTTAATATGAAGATCATGATGAACAATTCAAATAGACTGCTTGGACATTGAAAATAGAGAAACGGATGTGGAGCATAATTAGAGCACAAAACTAATGGTGCATTTTAACCCTACTTTTTTTTTTTTTTTTAATTATCTTTCTTGTCTTGCAGATATATTTTTTGGCTCTCAGAGGGTAAAGCACACTATTTTCTTCTGCCCTCGACTCTAAACAGTCGAACCAGTAAACAAGTACATATTTTTATAGCTTCTATGTTGCAATTTTAAATTTCATAAGAGAGTCTATACTCTAAACAATGTATTATCTTAACATGATTTTCTACCTTATACTTCATTTTATTCTGTCTACCATACCCTCTGATTTTAATAAAGATATTTAGAATTCTTAATCAGAAAATGGGATTTCCTGAGTTTTGTGCACCCAAGAAAAGTTCCAAATGTGTTTGCCATTATGTGTCATTTATATTCTGCATTTGAAATAATTCTGGTATGACCAAATGTAGATCTCAAAGAACTCTGACTTGGACATGGAGAAGACACAATCTGGGCCGTTAAAATATTGCATGTTGCTACTGTACCAAGTTGTGTGGCATGCTGTGAAGACCAGAATATTTTTTTGTACATTCTTGTGATTGTTTGGAGCTAGAGGGCCACTAGATTGGATCCAAATATGCTGCGATCCGTGACCTGTGATCATGTGAACCGTACCTTAAAATCTCTGCTTTTTCAAATTCAACCTTTGAATTGTTTTGAGATTTGTGCACAGAAAAATCATCTGCTTTTAGATACGTGCATAGAAAATATTGAATGGCTAGATTTGAAAAGGCAAGAATTTTAAGTTACTGTTCATATGGCACGGATGCAACAGATTTGAATCCCACTAGATTTGCAGAATCTCTGACACAGAAAGTCAAGAATAAACTAATAGCAAAGTCAAACGAGGTTTTCTATTTTTTTTCGTCTTTATTGTTCTCCATTGAAAGAGCAATTTCATTTGTAGCGCTACAAATTAATTAACACTGGTTCTTAGCACCTGTAGTTTTGTATGGACAAGTAACACTTCAAATTCTTCATTTCTCATTTTTCATCAGTAACTTAATTCATTTCTCATTTGGTGTTTTGCTTATTTGCATCTTATTTTTGTGGGGCAATTTCATTTGTAACCCCACAAATCAGCACTGGTTCTTAGTTCTTACCAACTGGTATTCTGTTACTGACAGCTTTTTCAAATTCATCATTTCTCATTTTTATCAGTTATTCTTAAGAAAAAAAGAGAGAAAATGCAAAGAAACAGGTGACAAATCAATGAAAATTTAATCAATATATTTAAAATGTATTTGTTCACCATGGATGACATTGACATACAGATCCTCGGTTTAAAAGTATTCCAGTATATTCCTTATATACATTATCAGAGTTGCACAATATTTGTACTTGAAGGCAGCTAGCAAACTTCATTTTTCTTGCCTCACAAAACTACTAAAGAAAAGATAAATATTATCTAAGAACAAATGATTATTAATACTAAGAAAATAACAAAAGGCCGATAAATAAAACTCATTTAATGCTTACATAATGTTTAATTTGGTAGCAAATGCTGTATGACTATGACAAACTAAACCTAACTGAACAGAGAGCTTCTGTCCATAAAGATACCCCTGAATCATCCACAAGCAGTACGTGAAACCGACCGAACCATGACACAGCTCCACGCACAGCCTCAAGTAGAGTAACCGCAAAAGCCATACGTGCACATAGACCCATTTTGACACACCACCCCGCAACTGCCACAGTTCTCCTCATCATATGCCACGGTCGTGCATGTCCCCATGCAACAGAGCTGCCCAAAGGGGCACTGCTTGCCACATGATCCACAGTTTTTACTGTCAGAGAGCATATCAGTACACATTTTACTACAGCAACTCAGCTGATCGGCACTGCCATTGGGTGGGGTACACTCCATTGCATTGCCTGAATTACAACGGGTGCCTTTTCCAGCCAGGAACCGACTGCCAGACCGTGGGTTGAGGCTAGTGAACTGCTTTATCACAACATCTTCATACGAACCTTGCATCGCTAACATGGTATTCGAAAGCGTGAAAATGGTAAGAAGTAGTAGTGAGGAGTGAAGTTGCCCGATAGGAAAGCTGATCGTCGGCATTTTATTAATTGTCTTTCTTCTCTTAATTTGCACACAGATGCTGTCTCTAGCTCTCCTACCTAGCTACCTGAGTACGTACTACGTAGGTAGAGAGAAGGGCTAGCAACTGAACAAATGATACAAGGTAATTTTAGTCATTGGTCAAGTAATTACTTAAATGGTAATATATATGTTATATCCAGCTATACTCTCCCTAGAAATACGAGTTAATTAAGGTTAGCCACGTGCATCAAGAGTCCCATGATCTTGCTAGCTAGCTTCAACAAGGCTAATAATTAGTTTGATTGTGTTATTAAAATTAAGGAACCATCATGTAATCTTCGATTTAAACATATATAGCTAGATCGTCTTTTTTTTATTTGTATATAAAAGGTATATATATATATATAATTCTTTATTTGAGTTTTAGTTGGAGATTTGAGCTCACAACATCTCCGTTTAAAAGCTTTTATGAATGAGACGTACGGTAGGAATCAAATCTACTTCTTTTCTTGAGAAAAAGAACACTATCTACATCGTTCAAAATCCATCACACGGCTTTAATTAAATCTGAATTATTTCAATAGATTAATTGGTATTAAAAAAAAAGTAATTGAAACCGTGTAATAAATTTTCAGCGATCGACATGGAAGAATAAAAGGGTGCTCAGCAGATTTGAATCCACGTACGGTAGATGTGTGATTAAATTGTCAACATGACTCAGATGGTACGTACACATGCAAACGCTTTCCTAGTTAAAATAAAGTGTCGACCGCTTATGAGACATTAATGATTTATATGACATTAAATTATATGTCGAGCTCGATATACAAAAACTAGCTAATAAAACAATATATAACGCATCTAAACATAAGATCTAACAAAGCTGACAGTATTATTAATTTCACAGTAATTAATATTAATGAATTAAGTTGACTGTGTTCTGAGGCTTACTAAAGTAATTAGAATATATAATAAACTGGACCATAATCCGAGAGCCACACACTCGATCGATCGATTGCCTTTGACGGTGATGCGTATGGTTGTCAAACACACACATATATATATATATTATAAATGGCTCATCGATTAATGTCTCCTCATCAACATCGATCATTTGTTAGAACCATGAAAAAATGTATTTACAAAACCGATTTTTAGCCATGAGAATGAACTTAATTTATTGGGATGGAAAAAAATAGTTACAAAATTGATAGATCAGCAGAAACAAAACAATAATTAGTTTTCGCCCGCTCGTCCGTGACTTTAGTCTTCACAAATTCATTTACACCCCTATATATATATATCTTAATTTATAGATAATGGCAACAATAATAATATTTATTGTCAAACAATAGATTCGAACCTTTCGTCAAATTACAATCTTGAACTGTGTGTTATACGTACATTTCTTTCACATTATGTCGGTAATGAATACATATATTAGTAATCGACCTTCCTCTTTTTCATAACATTAATTATAAATCATCGGAAGATAGACCTCCCGGCCCACAAGTTTTTATAATTAATATCCAAATTAGATCCGATTCGTATCCATATACATATTCATCTAATATTCAATCCGTATTCAAAATATTAAAAAAAATATAAATATGATTCTACACTATCCGTTCCATTTTCATCCCTAATAACAGCATATTTATTTCCAAAAAAAAAAAAAAGAGGCGCAACGCCCCAACCTCTTTGGCAAGCATAACTCAGCTGCCGTTAGATTAGCTATTTGATTCGTGTTAATACTTATACTGATTTTGATGGAGCGGTGATGCGCTTGGACGGAAAATTATGTTAACTAGTGTATCTGTCTCCATTATCTCTTTTTATTAGCTCTGTTCTTTTAATCTGGTCCGTTCTGAGCGGACGGACCAAATAAGATTATGACACGAATCTCAAATCAAAATTAATACTGCCCCTCCGTCGTCTCGAGCACTCACCGGCTGAGATTAAATCTGGGCCGTCCAATCAACTCCTCCGCAGGTTAAAAACTCCGCAGAGGATACTAGTCCCTCTTCTGAGAGGAGAGCTCGTGTGTGGCCCCTCTCGCATCCTTCGCACTCCTCGTCTCTCACCAAGTTCATTGACGGTCGACCAAACTCTTCTCACCAAGCAGTTGGCTTTGTCTCCGCCTCGGTTTTGTTCTCTTGCAAACCTTATTTAATGATACGAAATTAAGATACCACTGAAGCAATTCGTCAAGCACTTTCTGTGCGCAAAATTTGACCAACTAAACAACAAACTTTGTGTCCCAAACAACTATCAAATAGACAATCAATCAAACACAATTTGCAGAGAAATTTCACATAGAAAATCTCAATTTGGTGTTACCTAGACATTAAGTCCATATTTGGCAACCGCCAATTTGCGGAGGGACAAAGTATAACTCTAATAATAATAATAATAATGTTGGCTGGTAAGTACTTATGAAAATAAATCAACAAAGTCGTTGATAAGAAGATAAAATTTATGCACACCCTGAGAAAACACAAACTGTGCAATTTTCTTGTTCCCTTTTCGGGTTCAAAATCCTTTGCATCTTCTTTTTACTTCTCTCGACGTTGGCTTACAACTCAAACCCAATAATGTTTCTGGATGGTTCTTACGTTTTACTTGAATTAAACTATTTCTGGATTGTATTTCAGCAATCCAGTTCTGGCATGACTTGAATTTAAGTGAATGCATGTTCTTGCAAATGCCGAATGTTCGCCCAAGCAGTATTTCAGTGATGGCATACCAGGAATGCTCAATTCATTTTTTGTGTCATGGCACTGGGTCACACAAGCAAGATCATTGTGGCACCCTTCGTCATTGGTGCTGGCGCCTTTGGAAATGTCAACCGAGGCTTCGTAATCCCTGAGCTGCATGCTCACCTTTCCTTCTTCGCCGTCTATGTAATTATCTCCTTTGTATTTTATTTGTTTCTTTTGGTTGGAAATTTGTGCTTAAGCCTTTAAGTTAATCATAAATTATGGTCCTCTAGTAACGAGTTGTATTTTTCTTACAGCTAGTTGTTGCAACTGGCACCTAGAGGAAACCTTTGAATTAGGGAAGAAAGTACCATGTTGAAGCCTCGAAGGTACCTTATGGATTTATCCCTCTGTTTGCTATCTTTGTCTGGAAGTATCGTTATACAAGCCATCACATACGGCCCTTTTGAATGGCAAAAAGCTGAAGGACCAAAATTTTACATGGTTCAAATCACAAAGTTCAAGGACCACATGGAAACTATTTTAGGTAACAACAAGGATTGTAGAGAGTATAGAGATTTTAAGGGTCATTTATGCATTTTTTTCATTTGAATTTGGGGGCATAATTATATATGTTTTGACCATTGGTTGTTGTAATGTGTTGAATTTTGATGTCGTACTTGCTTATACTAATTGTGTTTTGGCACTTGTTTGAACTGATACAGTCCCTGCATAACTCTTTTCATGTTATTCCATCAGGGCTAGTGAAAAGTACTGCTGTGCTGGTATACTATACACCTATTTGTTTGATATCATATTCATTTTGTAGAAATTGTCTTTACAAGATCATCTCATGGGTATTATGGGAACAAAATTTTAATAGAAAACATCCATTTGAAGTTTGTTTACTCACTCTTTGTCTTAATCTAGCCGTGAGAAGACAACAGTTGGGATGTGGCAGGTGCGATTGTTAATAAGCGAGTTGATTATGTTCATATTCCTTCAGCCTTGAGTCTTTTGCCACTTCCCTCAACTGACTGTCCCACTTGTGAGGAGCCTTCTTTACCATTTCATATATATTTTTGTTATTCAAAGCAATGATATTGTCTTTTGTTTTACTTATTATGCATTATGAGAACCAAGGGTTTCCCATTCAGTTAACAGTTCAAGTATCAAGTTCAGAATATATATTCGCTGGGAGTATTGTAGTAACCTTATTGCAAAGACGGGTTTCAGTTCTGCATATCTGCTGATAATATAACATCTTGGTGAACTTTCTTTTTTGGGATAAAAAAAGAAGACAACATTAATCTTCTTAGTTCTTTTTTTTTTGGTATTAGATAATGGAACCTCCCTGGGTGGCAGCTGATATAATGAGAAAGATGGACTACCCCATACGAAGTAAAACCTTTTTAACTTAATTATCACATTCGTCTATTGTTTCTTTGTTAGTAGTTTGATTTGTTCACTAATGATAGGTTTCCATAAAAGAATCATGGCAGTAGTTAATTACTTGTCGATTGTTTTGAGAAACTATGTTGGAAAATTACTGAGTATGCAGTTTATGGGATTTTGTTTTGTATTGTAGTTCAAAAGATTAATATCTTGAACTAGGGTGAGTGGGGATGCATACTACTAATGCTTTCTATGTTTTAGTTTGTTTGGTTTAATTTATGTGTTGATTGCTAAACCTAAAATCTACTCACTTTCTTTTCTTTGTTCATTAATATCTAGGAAGTTCCAGAAAACATGAAGGACCTAAAGGTCGCAGAGTTTTGGTTAATTATTCTACCTCAAATTGTTGGCGGTTTCAAATATGGTGAGGATGTGAAGAAAAAAAATATTGCAAGCCTACAAGGTAAGCGCATATTTTCAATAATCGTTGATTTACATAAAATATATCCCAGTTGAATAGTACATTTCTTTATGAAGAATTTAGTTTGTAACCCTAGAAAAGCATGAAATATTCCATACCCTTCTAAATGAAAAAACTCAAATACTAATTGCAAACTGGAAATATGGGCAAGATCCTTTGCTCTCCTTTGCACTACCCTTCACATTTATTGAGAATAAGACTGATGGTGCAGGGTATTGTTGGTATGATTGAAGAAAATGGCGAAGAATGAAATGGTTTCTGAGATATTTTCTATGCTCTGAATAAGCATATTGGATATAATTACATTACACCCCCCCCCCCCCCCCCCCCCACCCTGGCGAATAGTTGTATATGTGGTGCTTTGAGTTTGGGTATAACTTGCAAGTAACTTTGCCTTGTTATTTTTCCTCCTGATTAGTCATTGCAAATTAGTTAACTTTCTTTTACTGTACAACAACAAATGCATACATATGCAAGATGTAAGCTCTTCTGTCATTATTTTAGATTGTACCAGCTTGTACCTAGTCCATATTCTCAATTACACCTCCCTGGCATATTCCCTTTCAAGGTGGCTCTGTGAATAATAAAATCTTGTGAGGCCCATTGTATGTGGGAATGAACCAGGATGCGTAAGAAAGGACATGGATTCATTTTACTTAACAGATATGACCAGGTTACAATAAAAGGTACATTATTTTTGTTCATCTTGTTTGTTGGGAACTTCACAAACTATCTTCATTTTGGTTATTGTAATCTAGGTATTCTAGAAAGAGGTCTTGAAATTGTTTTTAATATTTACCACATTGGTTTTTGTCTTGGTTTCTTTCAGCGACCTTTGCTTGCAGATAAAACCCACCATTCCTCATAATTGCATTTAACAACACCTGAGTTTTGGGTCATTTACAATTTAAGACCCAATTTCTCAAAAATAAAAGGTCAATAAAAGATGACCTAATTGCCCCTTGGTGTTTCTATTAGATTATCCAAATCACTCCATAGTCCATACCAGACAAGACCTGGAACCCCAAAGAAGTACAAAGATTACAACTGTTGTAGTCTTATCCCCATAGTAAATATATATGCAAACTTTTTAAGCAGTACAAAAATTTACATCCTAAACACCATTCAAAAAATTAGAACCTTACTTATCATCCAAAACCTTCTAAGCTCTATCTTAGTTATGGTCATTATCATCATAGTATCTTGTAAAATTCTTCAAGGAAGCTCATCTCTGAGCATGACTTTGTTGGCCTCTGCACCTTAAATCTCATTTCCATAATAAAACTAAGAAATGATGGATGCCTTCTATGCTCTTACCGATTTAACCCTATCCCTTTTAAAGCTCAACTATGTTTCCATTCTCCATATAATCTAAGAGAACAAATAGAAATTGGAGCACATTCTAATCTTCCCATCTGACCCATGACCTCCTCTATCTGACCGTGCCTGCTTCCATGAATGAACGATATACAAATTTTAATAATCTAGGATTCCTTAGTATTTTAGGAGTCCAAATTTGGATACGTAATTTTTTCTTTCCATAGAAATACATGTAATAGCTTGTTTGCTAAATTAGCTAAAGTGAAAATTTAGCCATTTTGTAAACCTTCTTCAAAGACCATTAACATCTTTGTTGTAGTCATTTCCTTCATCAAATATTGACACAATGGAAACAATAATTTGAACAATGATGAGTCCACAACAATAAAAGAAGTTGATAGATTATCAGATAAGCATATATTGAACAACAAATATACAATATGAAAATTAATATATAATTTCCAATTCCACCACAAACGAGAAAAATTAATAAAGAACTTGAATAATTATATCATAATCAGACTCATGTAACTGGCAGCCAAACAATGCATCTTACAGAAAACTTTTTCATTGAAAAATAAAATAAAATTATAAAACATCAATCCCCAAAAAAAATAACAACAGTGTAATGAAACAATCATCAGGGACCTCTATGCAAATACAGCACAATGTTCTTATTAAATTAACCTTACTTTTACACAAACCAGGTAAACATGCATCCATGCGTGAACACCTTTTCTTCTGTTGTCATCTTCATCAATAGCGTACATGTATACATGGCTTGTTTATCAAAGTTGTTCATCAATTCATGATCCTGGCGCATTTAGTGATGAAACTGCACCCGCGCCTGTATGGGTTTGCTTGGCGGCCCCTCTGGCAGTTGTAGTAGGACTGACCCCTCCTGTTGCACGGGACACGGTTCTTCTTTAGCGCATCATAGCTGATGTACCGTTTCCTCCATGCAAGACTACGGCGCACTACTGCCTCAAGATCTGTGCCCACCTCTTCATATGTGTCCCCATCACAGTCCCCGACTTTACCGTTGCAGGTTGACAGATAGGATGTACCCTCTAGGAGGTTGTCAGAGGCTGGTTCAATGAAATTGAGGGCCCATGGGTTTTCAATTGGGGATGAGGTTGTGGTCAAGATGGAAGTGGATAGTAGAAGGAGGGAGAGGAGGAGGGTGGTGGCAGTGCGGAGGGCCATGAGTGGTTGAAGGGGCGATGTGGGTCCCTTAAGGTTTGGAATTGAGGAGAGCGAGACAATGAGAGAGACAGAAGGAAGGAGATGGACGTGGGTTAATAATGGAAAGAAAAGGGAAGGGAAGTGGACAAGTTATATCGGGTGATCGGTTGAGGTGGAGAGGTAGCCGTTAATTCTTGCTGGAGTTGTTAGCATTGCCTATTTTTAGAGAGAAAGAGACTAAGGGTAATGAGAGAGAATTAAAATTTTGTTTTACTTTTTTCAGTGGAGAGAAATTGATAGGAACTGATGTATCAGATTATGGTGAAACTTGTTTGTAGGGATATGTTGTATGCTGAAGAAATGTGCGTCTACGCGGCTTTTTTCTTTGTTTAAAAATAGCAAATCTGGAACCAAATATATAATTTAAATGAGAGCTCAATGTTTTATTTATAATTCCTGACATCTTGTGAAATAATATTTCATTCCAATTCAAGAACATTGCTTTGTATTTCCAACTTAATTATAGTGCTTCATGAATAACTTTATTGTCATCACAAATGTAACATTTTATAGGAAGGAAACAGAATGTATAAATTATAACTAATTACTTTCAAGCTTCGTTCAGAATTGTAAATCTTTTATCAATTGTAAAATGAAGGTCACTAATCTAATCTTTCAGAAAAAGGAGGAAAAAAATCGAAACACTGGAATATTTAATTTTGAGATGTTTCCTATGTTTTATTTTTCATTTTGTGTGCATTATTTTATTAAACATAGTTTTATAAGTAATTATATTGAATAAAACTAGGGAGAATTGGTTTTTTGCCACTATAAAACCTTAAAATCTGAAAATTGCCATTCCAAAGGTACAAATTCTGCTAATACCACTCTAAATTGAGTTAACTCTTAATTTTGCTATTAAAACATAATTTTTATATTTTTTGAATTAATAATTAGCTGAAAAATACATTTTTCAAATACATATTTTGGTATTTCTAGGTTTACCCTTTAGACCCCTTATACTCTTCAGTCTTCCTACGCGAACCAGAACCCCTACGCAAACTATTCCACTCACCTCCGCGAACCAGACCTCCTCCGCTACCTCCTTCGCCGCCGCCTCCTCCTCTACCCTCCAAACTCCTCCTCCTCCTTCGCCTTCTCCTCCTTCCGAAATTAATGAGCAGGCATCGCCATCAATCGTCCTTTGAGAACTCTACTCAATCGGTTTCGTCCACCGCCGGCCAGCCGAGTGACAGTATGTTGCCAATCGTGCAATGCCCGAATTACGGGATCGATGTGAAGAAACTTGTAAGCGGTATCGCAGCAAATCCACAGAGGATATTCTACAGATGCGTAAACTACAAAAAGGTACTGCAATTTTGACAAATGATATCTAGATTTTACTTTACCGGGTTGCAAATTGATTTGAGGTTTGATGTGCGTTGCTATTGTGATTTTATACCCAAAAATTGGACAGCAAAGAAGAGGGAAAATTAGTCTCAATATTAAAAGAATTATCAATTGCATTGAAGAATTATTAATTTTGGGAATATTTAGTTACTGGTACACTGGTGCATATTTGCGTGCATATTTTGTGTGTCTATTAATGATTTTTTTTTTAATTTAATTTGTTAGTAATATTAAACTTGCATATTGCTCTGAAATGAATTGCATATGTTTTATAGGTGTATTAAACTTGTTAGTAATTTAATTTGTAGTACACTGGTACACTCCTTATTTCCATATTTAGTTAAAAACTGGTACACTGGTACACTCCCTATTTACAATGGCTGCACTGTGGTTGAGTCCCCTGGCAAGGATGTATCATAGTCAAAAGTTAAATGGCAAGGATGTTTAACTGAAATCAATGTAATGGTCAAGAATTCAATTGATGATAGTAGTCCTCAGTAGTGCTCATGTTGGGGGACCAAAGCAGTGGCATGAAGTTAAAATCTTAATATCATCTTGGTGAAATTCAACACTCCATATGCAGGTCAATATGTGATAGTTGGCACAAGTTATGTACATTATTTACTCCTAATTCTGTTGTTTCAAGCAATTCTCTTTTTAGTATATTTGACTAATTTACAAAACATACAATAAATTGAATTTTACGATTCTTTCTATTTTAGAATTCATGCAGGTTCAAGAAATATGGAATTGCAATATGCATGTATTGAACTGAAGAAAACATCAAGAGACTTATCAAGAAATTAGATTGTAAAATTACAAACTTGGTAAAGTAGTTTTTGATATTGTTTCAGAGGAACAAACGTTATGTAACGTTTTACAAAACGTTATAACGTTTTATGCCTATGAAAATCCTGTGAAATGAACTGTTCAAAATGCCAAAATAGATGAAAACGTTACCAACGTTTTAGAAAACGTTATAACGTTTTAATTAATTTCAGAATTTCAAAATAGCTATTTTGATTGATTGATTTCCAGTGAAGATCGTTATATAATGTTTTACAAAACATTATAACGTTTTAGGAGTAATGTTCTCAGAAATTCAAAAATGATGAAAACGTTATAACGTTTTCTAACATATTAAAATTATAAGTTGTTATTTCTATTTTTGAAAATTAATAAACAAATATATTCATTTAATGGATGAAATTGGGAATTTTACACTCCTTTGGTATCCGCAACCTCAAATGACGGACATGTCAAATTTCGAACTTTCATAATTGAGAGGTTTTTTTAGTTTATCTTTTTTTTTGAATGAGGGTATATTTAAAATTTTCGGTTCGTTAGATATTTTGTACGATAGTGTGATGTAATTGTACTTGACACTAATGGTTACCAACTTGAACAAAGAATTATGTATGGTAAAAATTATTTGACTATTAGTCAAGTTAAAATTAACATGTCGATAGGCTGAAATATATTGTCTCACACGAGAAATCGCGGACGGGCAGGGAGACTAAATTTATACATATGCAGTAATACCCCTGGTTTATTTTTTAATCTGTTTAGGGAAAAATGCACCAATATTGGGTTGGTGGTTGGTGACCACTCCCAAATTAGTCCAAAGCAAATCAAATTCGTGTGCGGGTACCAGATCCGGGTATGTAAAGGGAGAGCAGCTTGGGTCCGATGCCCATTGGACTCAAATTGAGTTTGATGGGTTCCATAACCGTCCGATCTACTTTAAGATCTGTGCATGCCACTTTAATATACGTGCACATTTGCTTCAATATCTGTGTGCATGGATCTTAAAGCAAATCGGATGGTTATAAAACCCATCGGACCCAAATTTGTCCCATGTAAAGGACGTCGTCAAACTTTGATTTGTGATAAAACAGAAATAAATAAAACTATGTTTATACAAGAAAAATAGTAAATTTATGAAATAGGATATATTATTAGTTTAATATTGATGTTGAAAATTGTATTTTTAACCGCCGGATGAGCTTAAAATTTGTGCAAACAAAATTTCTTTGATGAAAAAAGATGGTCTTCACATTTTAATTTGCCGTCACCGTCTTTAATTTGCACGAATAGCACATCCGGCAGTCAAAAACGAATTTTTTTTTTATAAACCATAAATAGAAAAATCAATTTCAAAAAACCAATATAATTGCTTCTGAATTTAGAAAAACCATAAAAACCGATTAGGAAACCAATATGATTGCTCCAGATGAAGGCGAAAAACACAATATAGGGGCGATTTGTACAAAACATAACACTCAAAATTTGGAGTTTTTTTTAGCAGGAGAAGGCACAAAAATGGTAGCTGCAGCGACAGATGATTGAGGAAGAAGAAACCGATGAATGATTTTTTTTTATAACCAATCAATCAAAAAAAAAAAAAATAACTAAGACTGTAATTAAAATTTAGTTTGACCGAATTAAAATTTCGGTCTTGTGTAGGCTACACAAGGTCACAGTTTGTATTTGGAATTAGATATGACCTTGATGGAAACAATAATAAAAAAAAATTAGAGATAAGGGAGAGACCAAAATATAGTTTGGGTCTTGGAAAAAAAAGTTTTCAAGACCAAGAAAGATTATCGGTTCTTATGGTTTTTTGAAATTCAGAAACAATGATATTGGTTTTCTAAAATTAATTTTTCATATTTATGGTTTATAAAAAAATATCGTCAAAAAATACATAGCACACAAGGATTGAAGATAAAATTCCATGGCAGTGGCAGTAGCTGCCTGCCAGGATCATTAAGTCATAACCCAACTCAAATAGTAAATTAATTTGTATTTGTCACTGATTTAATAATTGGTGGAAGCTGGGATTGTAAAAAGTAAAAATTTGCAAATAACTTTTGTCACGGATCGTTTGAGTTTTACCCATCTGCCGCCCCAAAACCCCAATGTAAAAGGGCAAAGGGGCAGCACCGCAGCAGTAGTAGCTCCCCACCGCCTGACTCCTGGAGCCGCATTGCTTTTATCTCACTGACCCAATTACCTGTCCGACATTACGGTGTGAAGGAGAATCTAGGTTTTCTGTATTTATTATATTTAATTGGGGTTTGCCGCTTTTCTTTTGTATTTTTTTCTGCATGATGATATGCCCTAATTTTTTAATTTTGAATTTGAGACAGGTACAAGTCAAACGAGACCTTCAAAGCCTAATTCTGGAAAGCCATTTGTAAAGCCCTTTCCAGAGAAGGAGAAACTGAAACACCAATCATAATTACGGCACATTTTCTGAACTCTAATTAATTATTTGGTTAGTATTTAGTACTTGAGCGCAACGTTACGGTCTAATTGATACTTTTTTGCTACCTCTCTTTGGATATTAATTGAATTCAATTTCACTAGCCTGCCCTGCTTCTTAAAGCTACTATGTTCAATTCAATTTCACCTAGCCTATCCTGCAGGTGATAAAACCGGAAATAACAAGCAAGCAGAATTAGGAGCTCAGATATTTATTTTTTATTTATTTTGAATAGAAGTTACTGCTCGAATATTTGATTCAGTATGCATGATTCCAACTTGAAAATTGCAATTTACTGGTTCTTAGGTGCTGTCAATGACCTATGATCCATCTGAATCATTGCAAAAAGAGTAAAGCAAATAGTATAAAAAAAATAGAAACTGCAGGTGAGAAAAAATGGAGCCCAACCTTAAATTAGAAATGGAGCGTGCAAACTCGAGAGATCTGAAGTCTAGTTCAGTATATATTGTCAAAAAGTAAGACAGGTTACTCTACATATGCAATTAAATACTCATCATCTCGTGGAAGTGCTTTGGTTTAAATTGCTTCTTTAGTTGTAAATTAATTGGTTGTCACTTCAGCAAGTACTGCTGATCTGAATTGCATGTTTTAACTTTAAACACTTTTATCAGGAAAATGCTGGTAAAATTGCTGGGCAACTGTGGCTAGGAGATGTTGTGAAAGCAAACAATAATGAGAAGAATATAGGTATTATGTGCTGTATCCCCAAGCTACCCTACAGGGGTACTAAGTTACATAGCCTATGATAGTTGTTGTAGAAGTTCCCCTGCTTTATTTATAGATTTGTGTCATTTTTGTTTAACAAAGCCATAACAAATTATTTGTCATGCAACAAGATATTAGATATTATGTGGTTAGCTTCACAAATTGTAAATATCTTCCTTTTTTTTCCTGGGAATGGAATGTAAAAGAATAATTCCTTGGACATCCTTTAAGCACTTTGGCCATAGGTAGGAGGGTATTTATTTAGCTCATGTTTTCCCCTTTAAAATTGATGAACTTCTGTTTCAAACTTTCAATGAGGAAAGTGTCATTAAAGATTCCAAAATAAAAAATAAAAATCACCAAAGTTGTATGTATGGAAAAGAGCGAACTCAAGTTACTTTCTGAAAATCTTGATACATACAAGGTACTTGTCATACTTTACATACTGCCAAATGGTACATCCTCTTGACAAACTTATTCCAATAGTACTATAATACAAGTTCAACTCTTTGAATAGGACTAAATACTGCAACTTACATTGATTTGAATATATCCTTCAATTATTATTTCAACCAAAAAAAAAATATAACTCTATTTAATTTTTTGTTCTTTCAATGCTATCACTCAGGGATCAGTTCGAAAACAGTTGCCAAATAGAAGCAATCTCAGCTGCTACTTGTTGCATCTTGATCCGATGTTTTGGCAACTGTGCTGTGCACAACAGAGCAACCTTGATTAACTTGATCACGCACCTTATAGTTCTCTGGTCTGGAAGCTCTGATTTTACATTGCTCTTTTGCTCCAAGATTGCACTATCCACTATCTCGATGATTCTTTCTGGAAATGCTTCATTAACAAACGATGGCAGGCTTAAACCTTCCTTGAAAGTCTCATCAGTAGGTCTTTTCCCTGTAAGCATCTCTAGCAGTAACACTCCAAAGCTATAAACATCTCCAGCAGTTGAGGCTTTGCCACCCATCCCATACTCTACAGTTGTTTACCCATGATCCATAGGAAAAGAAATGTGATTAGCCATAGAAATAGGAACTGAAGCATTTGTAGATGGCAAAGGAAAAAACTATGGAGGTTAATGCAGGTTTTATGTTGATGTATACAAAAAAGGAAATAAATTAATGAAATATATATTGCTCTCACCAGGTGCTATGTAGCCAATAGAACCTCTTAGCCCAGACATGCTTGAAGAATTCTCTGTTTTCGCCATGGTACGAACCAAAAACTCAGCTATTCCAAAATCGCTCACATGAGCGGTCATAGCATGATCCAGTAGAATATTGCTTGGTTTCACATCACAGTGAACAATAGGAAGCCCGCTTCCATCATGAAGATACTCTAGAGCAGAAGCCACATCGATTGCTATGCATATCCTCTGGGCCAGGGTTAGTGCCTTACCAGTAGATTTTGGATGCAGCCACTCTTCTAGGCTACCATTTGGCATGTATTCAAAAACGAGTGCTCTAAAGGCATTTCCAAAAGGATTTGTGGTGGAACAAGAGGTAACAACTCGAACGAGATTCCTATGCTGAAGGTTTCTCAGGGCATCACACTCGGTAGTGAAGCTCTTGAATCCTCCACGAAGATTAAGGTTGAAAACCTTTATAGCAACTGGATTGACTTCGAACTCTATTGTTCCTTTGTACACCGAACCGAAACGACCACTTCCCACCAAGTTTTCTGGAGAGAATCGATTGGTTGCTTTTTCTAGGTCAGCGTAAGAGACTTTTCTGAATTTCTCCTTTGCCTGATGTGGGGAGAGCACTGCTCTGTGAGCCTTCCTCCAGAAAAGGAGCAGTGATGATACAGCAAAGGCTAGGATAACAATTATACCAATAACTAACATCACTATCATCAATAAATGAGAGTTTGATTTTCTTGAGGCAGCTGCAGGACATGATGATATTTCTGGAAAGAGATTGGGGTCATTTGCACAGAGCATTTTGTTTCCTTGAATAAATACCGCACTTTGGTTGCTAAAGATGCCACCAGTAGGTACTGACCCATCAAAATTGTTGAAAGAGAGATTAAGATAATATAAGGAACTGAAAGACTTGAAAAAGTCAGGAATTTTTCCAAATAAATTGTTCGAAGAAAGATCGATCTCATTGAGACCTTTCAAAGCTGTGAATGAGTTTGGAATTCTTCCTTCTAGGAGATTGCCTTCCATGCGAAGATGCTGCAAAAGAAGGCAATTGCCAAGGCTAGATGGGATTTCACTGTAGAATTGATTATGAGAGATATTTATAACTCCAATATTGTTCGATTTCCCAACTTCTTGTGGTATTGGTCCTGTTAAGGAATTATGTGACAAGTCTAAGGCTTGTGTGAATGATGAAATGCTAACAAGCTCGTTTGGGATCTGACCTTCAAGGTTGTTACAGGAGAAGTTTGCCTTGTACAGATGGATGCAATTTCCCAAACTTCTGGGTATGCTACCGTTCAGCTGATTTTCATCCAAATATATCTCATTTAATTGATCCAACTTTCCCAAAGAAGACGGAATAGGACCCGAGAGATTATTGCTAGACAAGCCGAGAATGACCAATTTGGTGAGATTGCCTATAGCTGGAGGAATGCTATCTGAAAACAAATTTCGATCCATGAAAAGGGTATTGAGACTTGTCAGGTTACCAAGTTCAACAGGAATGGTTCCAGAAATTTTGTTTCCACCTAACATCATCACCTGAAGATTTTGGGAGAGCTTACCTATGGATCGTGGCAACATTCCTTCTAATTTGTTATCCTCTAGATACAGGTATTGCAACTCGGGACAGTTTGTTAGGGAGTGGAGGATAGTTGTTATACTACCTTCCAGTTGATTCCACCCCAAACTTAATTCCTGGAGGTTAATCAGTGTTTCTAAATTTGGCACCACTCCGCTGAAAGCATTACTACCAAGATCAAGTGTGACAAGCCCAGTAAGTTCAGCTAGTGAACTTGGGATTGGGCCCTCTAGTTTGTTTGATGTCATGATCAAGCTTTGAAGATATGGTAGTGTGTAACCTATGTTTTGTGGTAGTTTTCCAGAGAAGTTGTTGTTTCCTAAACCCAAATAAACTAGATATGTGAAGTTATACACAAACTGAGGAATTGGTCCAGACAAGAGGTTTATGGATAAATCCAATATTTCTAGATTGGGAACTTTTTGTAGTTCTTCTGGAATGCTCCCTTCCAAATAATTATTAGCCAAAAGGAGAGTATCAAGCAATTTCAAATTTCCCACTGAGGATGGGATGGGTCCCGTAAGATTGTTTGTAGACAGAGCAAGATAACTAATTGGTGATGGATTTAACGAGAATGGTGGGATTTGGCCAGAAAATTCGTTGTTCATAAGCTCAATAAGAGCAAGATTTGGATTATTAAAAAGAGTTGGAGGTATCTCTCCAGTAAGTTTATTATACGAGAGAAATAAAGCATGCAATGAAGTGCTATTGGCAAGAAAAGGTGGAATTTCACCGGTAAGAGTGTTATTTGTAAGAATAACATGAGTTAGGGAGGAGCTCATGCCCAACTGCCAAGGAATGGTACCGGTAAGCTTGTTATCTTCAAAGAATATTTTTGTGAGATTCTGGAGTTGGCCGAATTCTTCTGGTATAGCCCCCTCAATTGCATTGTCAGTGAGTGCAATGATCTCGAGATTCTTGCACTGGCTTAGGTTTGGTGGAATCTCACCTCCAAGGTGGTTGCTTGATAAGCTAAGCACCTCAAGATTTGTGCAAGAAGATAGGTTGGATGGGATCTCGCCTTGAAAAGAATTCATGCTCAGGTTAAGATATTGGAGGTGTTGAAGAAGCCAAGCTCAGAAGGGATGTGTCCAGTAAAGGAATTATTCGGAAGATTTAACCGGTTTAGGGAAGTGAGGTTGGCAACATACGGAGGCAGTGAGCCGAAAAGACCGAGAGAATCAAGATCTAATGCTATGACACGAGACTGGTCATGATCATTCTGGCCGCATGTGACTCCACGCCATTTGCACAAGTTGAGTGATGTGTTTGTCCATGAGGAGAGAGCTTCAAGTGGGTCAGTGAGCTGTGATTTGAATTGAAGAAGTATATCACGATCAGTGAAATTTGTGGTAGCAGAAATGGATTGAGAGAAGAAGAGAAACAAGAATATAGAAATTGGAAAGATTAATGGTGCAGTGTGTGGGGGAGGCATTGTTGTTGGAGATTAAGCCTCAGTTTTAAAATGGAGGGGGGGGGTTGGGGGGGGGGGGGGGGGACTGAATTGTACCACTTCTCACTTCTTCTTGCTAGTTGCTAGTGAGAATTGCTGACTCTATGGCAACACCTCTTGCTTTATATAGAGAGGATGTGACATCATTATGAATTAAAGACAATGGACCATGATAATTTATCAAAGTATCCCTAGTACATGTAAATTGCAGAGAACTCCCAGCAATCTCAATAAATACAGAAGACCCTTCACTGTTGCATTGCTCCATAATATTTATTTATTTTTAGATTTTTGTCTTACAAAAATTTTCTGTATGCATTAGTTATTATTACACAAAATGTATTGTAATATTAACCTTACAGATATATTTAACCATAAGTTACTTCATACCGTTTAGTTTTGATATTATTTGGAAATCTTACCTAAATATGTTAATGGATACAAGTTTTTGCATACATTAGGCAATTTGGGAATTCAGCAACTATTTTGTTCTAGTTTAGATCTCTTTTCTTCATGTCCACTACTCGTTATCGATCATTTTAGAATTCCTCTATGACATATAATTAAGTTGTTGCAAATTTATTTACTTATTTACTTAATTTATTTATTTTTTTTCTAATATGCAGAAGCTGAGTTTGATTGTACAATATCCAAATGTAGAAAATCTCTGTTTACTGTGCACCAAGCGTTTTAGGGGAGAATTAATTCCAAACTCAACAATTTCTTAGACATGCATGGTCTGCAATTATATTCTCTCCTGTGCTCTCAGAGGATTTCACTGTTCTTAAGTATGTTTAATTGGACAAATGGGGCATGGGTAAATCACAAATTAATAGTTCAGGTTTGAATAGGTCGCGGGAATCCTACAGATCATGACAGGTTTTTGTCACTTTGAAGACTATTTCAATGCATGTCTAACGTATTAGTTCCGATAAAAAAAAAAACAGCCATTAATGGAACAAAAATATTGGGAGATCGATGCTGACAATTTTTTGGAAAAATATAATTCTGAATTTGTCACAAATTTTATCACATCGCATTATTTTCTTTTATATGTTCGTATGACGTGCAATATTAAAATTTGTACAGAGTTCATACTTGTGGGAACTGTACTTTTAGCAAAGATATGACCGAAAATTTTAAAAATACCCTCAACAAAACAAATAAAAACCAAATAAAGACCATTGATCTTTGAGAATTTCATATTTATACAAGTCGCAACAGGAAATGGCAGACTCATTCTTTGGGGGGCTCCATTTGTCGTTGTGACCCGCAAAAACCAAAATTTCCAATTGTTTCGGCTGTCATTTATTAATTTTTTTTAATAATTTTCAAAAATAGAAATAACAACTAATAATTTGAATATTATTAGAAAGAACATCAAACAAAATAGATAAAATATCTTACAATTTAGATATATACTAGAAGGACTCTGAAATATTTTTCAGGCAAGATTTTTCTCAGCTGTAAAAAAAATTAAATTATTTCTTGGTGTGTTACTGGAAAAAAATAAAAATGCTTTGGATCTGAATTATTGATTCCGATTCAAAATTTATTTATAGATAAATAAAGAAATTATCGTGATTCTTCTGGTACATTCAAATTGTAAGATACTCCATTTATTTTCCAAAAAAATTGATTTGACATTTCATAATGATGGCAAATCATTTTTTTTTTCAAAATAGATGCAGCACCTTTGTTGTGTATTTTGGGTATTGGATTTTTAGGTCAATTGGATACACTTTTTCACTTTTAAATTTATAGAACCTTAGTACACAATAATAGGTCAATTGTATGCATACAATCTATTATTGTAGTAAATTAGATATTGATCCAAAGATAATAGAAAATATTATTTTCTACTCAATTAATTAACTCTAAAAGGTGCAATAAAAGTAAAGGGGGTTTGTTGTAAATTTGGTTTTGTTGGAATCAATACCCATTGAGAATTTAATTAAAACAAAAGTAATTTAAACAAACAAATAAAAGAGAAATCTATGGGCTATTGGCATACAATCACTTGGTCAAATCCACACTTTATTGGCATCAAAATTTATGTTTGCATTGATAGTGTTTCTAACCCTAAAATGTCATTAAAAGTCATTTTCATAAATTAATAACACGCATAAATAATTCAAGTTTCACGATTAAGTCCTTCATTCTAGTGGCCTAGACCATAAGCTTATTTAATTGGAAATTTTGGTTTTTGCTGGACTGCAATGATAAACGGCGGCCTCCAAAGAATAGGTCCTATGAAGCATTGAACAATGAGACCCACAACTTCACGGTCAAGATTAACTCCCAACCAGACCTAACTCAATCTAGTATCTCTTTGACCGTAGAGGATATACTTTAAGATTCGTACAAACTTAAAAGAAATATCCGGATCGACTACTTCTAAAAGATATCTTGGTCAAATGTTTCAACATCAGGAGTCGATATAAATACAATTAACACGCTACTGGGTTACAAGAAGCTAGTAAGTGAAGTCAAGACTGAGGTGACCGGCTACAAGAAGCTACAAGAAGCTAGTAAGTGAAGTCAAAAGTCTTCTGAAATAATGTGTCCATCATCGGTCAAAGTCTTCTGAGAGCACTTCAAAGAGAGATATTAATTGACATACACTTTGATTTTGCAAGTCATCATCTGGTTGAAATCTTCAGGAAAAAAACAGTTTTTCCCACAGAAAAATCGAACCATTTTTTCAGTTTTTTCTCTGAGGATTGACTCGATTAATTTAGAGGTTGACTCAGACGGGTTTTGTACACACGGCACAAAGACCGGTAATTAAAATGTTTATGCAATTATTTGATTAGGAGAGTTTCAATATTTTTTTTGTTTTCTTTCTTCATTGTGTCTTTATTTCTAAAATTTTAATAATTCAATAATAAAATTATTAGATTTAATCTACATTTTTTTTTTATTTTATGTATGCAAATGTAAAATATTATGACATTTAACTTTGTTTTGCAGCTATTGCCAAGAATTTAAAAAAAAAAAAAAGATATTTAACTTTGTTTTGATTGTTATCATGATCTTGCAAAATACACTAATTTAGATAATTTTAGGACATCAATTTTTTTTAAACTTTTTTGTTCATTTAAAAACAAAACTAAAAAGTGATAATTTTTTATATACATATAGATAAAATAACATAAATCACATCCATCAATTTTATTTGGACATATAAGTTTTATAATTATAGTTATTAGAAAATAAAAAAAATAAAGGCATAGTGAAAGCACCCTGCTCTTATTTGATTATTGTACAAAAAAAAACTGTAGGCATCTTTATATAGTGTTTGATAAATTCATTATGGAGAATATTTTTTTTAGTAGATGATTTACCAGATAAGAATACGGATAAATTTATTTTTTTAGTAGTTACTCTATTTGAGTAAATACTAAATTATAGTGACGATAGATTTTGTATTCACAACGAGATTGATTTAGCAATATAACATATGTTTTATGTTTAGAGGTACAACTGTAAACTTTGGTTACTCTTTTATGATATTGTATATATTCCAAATTATTTGCAAATTCATTAATTTTCTATTTAGTTGAGCTACATTAAATAACTATTCCGTCATTACTCAGTTAAGAAATAAAGCTATATATGAATAAGGCTATTTGTTCTCTTTTTTTTTTATTGTTAATGAGTTCCGGTACCTCCATGGATAATTAATAAAGTTATTTCTTAACCTGGATAGTTTATTTTCTTGACCTTATACTTTTATCTCAAACTTCATGGATTTATTTAACTATGTCAGACTCGCTCATGGACGAAACTAGAAAATTTTGAGAGAAGAGGATAAAATTTAAAAATACAATATGTGATTGGTGAGAATTGAATTAAACTACAAGTGACATGTGATAATTTATGAGGGTTGGGTTGTATAAAATGTTCTATACAAATAAAATTCAATTAAATTTCAAAATATATAACTAAAATTTATAAATTATAAGAGTGACTTAACCACCTTTTGAATAGTTATAGATCCATCCCTGACCCGCTTCGGTGCAGATTCGTTGTCTATACCAATTTTATCTCAAACTTCATGGATATATTCCTTGCATTTCGATTTTCTTTTTATTGTTGAGGTAATTCATAATTTTCATCAAATTTAGAAAAACTGCATCAAATAAGATAGGCGTGTAACCGAAAGAGTAAAAAATAAAAATCCAAACACAATAGAATAGAGGCAAATAAGTAATTTTAATGGTACTGGGTACAGTTGAATTCGTCAAATCCGACCATAAATCATAGAATTTTATATGGTCCAAATTATCCTTTCAAATCTCCTAAATTGAAATCATTTTTGTTTGGATCAGAAAATTTCTCAAAATAAAAATTTCAGAATCACTCCTTCCCATCAGACAAAAAGCGCTTTTGTAATCATATGTGGCTATGTAAAGGTACAACTCATACAGTGGGTAAATAAATATATAGGTGCAGGCAAGGCATTGAATCATAGTGACAAATGAATTATTCGGGTTCAGTTCGGCGAGATCAAAAATGCATGATTTGAGAATAATTCAGGTATAATTTGAGAATAATTCGGTATTATTCGGATCAGAGATCTTAATTTTGTAAGAGAGCAAAACAAAAAAATAATCCAAAAAAAAATTTCTAGTTAAAATTCGGAAAAAATTCATAAAATTTGCGAATTATTCAGGAATAATTCGGTCAACCGAATAATTCAGCGTTCGATTCGGCATCACCAAAAGAACAAATTATTTGTGAATAATTCACGAATCTTGTTACTATATTTGAATGTTGGAAAATTAATTTGTGCGCCACACAAATTACGGTACAGGGTGCGTAGAAGAAACACGGAAAAATAATAGCTGCTTAACCATTGAGATTTGAGACGATCCAAAGAACGAGCATTTCTCCTGTCCTCCAGTGGGTTGATCGGACGGTCTGCTATTACTCCAGTTCTCCAATGGAGTACACGTGTCAGCGTTCTGTTCTGTTTGTTCATATCGATAACAGTAGAGATTCCAGTGCGGATGACACGTGGGTCCAGACGAGTTTAAACATTTAAATATTGATTTTAGTTTTGCTACGGGCCCACATGTCAGCGACTCAGGGGCAGGAAAATCCTGCCCCTGAAGAAGAGCAGAGGATTCGGTTCCAAGCTGTGTGGTGTGTTTTCTTTTTTCGAAACCCATTTAATTAGCAGAGTTTGCACAGACTACTCTTCAGCAAAATTTTAAATGTAAATTTAGATGATCGCCCAATTAAATCTATTCATTAAATGAACGGCACTACTTGACATCTAGATCCGGAAAATTTAACAAATTATCTGTGATACTGTACCATGCTTTTAGATTAATTAATGTACCATGCTCTTTCGTCAAGATGAAAGAAGATAAGACAATGGTCACCAAGGAAACTTTTTTTTTCTTACTACAGTACAATTAGAAGAGAGAGAGTGCAGTGGAAGAAGAGTGAGTCTATGGTACTATGTACATCACGGGTTGATCCGTAATACGGACCAATATTTTTATTTTCAAAATCTTAATGGTCGATCCAAGCGTTCAACATGATCCTCATATGAATATCGACTTGTAGACCAAATTTTAAATTTTTTAGAAGTTTTTTACTATTTTTTAAGATAGATAGAAAATCACTTGATCTAAAAATTCTGGACCATCCAAAAACAGTGATTTTCTATCTATCTTAAAAAATAGTAAAAAAATATAAAATTTGATCTGCAAGTATATATTCATATAAAAATTATATTTAACGGTTCAGATCGACTCTTAGAATTTTGAAAACGAAAATATTAGTCCGTATTACAGACTAAATCGTGATATGCATAGTACCATAGACACATTCGTGGAAGAAACATATGAAAAGGTGAGGCTTAATACAGGGGAGAATGAAGGGCCATTATGTTGAAACAAAATATAGGAGAGGAAAATTTGTTCAGAAATTCAAAATTAAGATAATTGAAGATTAGGATGTTCTTAAGCTCATCAAGCTCCATAATTAGTTCAAGTTCAATATTTACCGGGTTTACTTCAAACAACAAATCCAAACCGTGTAAAATTATCTAATTCACGAGCATTGAGTTTATATGTAAATTTTATAAATTTTGAATTAAGCATAAAGTCAAACAGTAAAATAAAAATGTGAAAAATGAACATATGAAAATAAACTTATAATTTTCTTAAACACTTAGACTTTATACTAAATTAATTAAAAAATATATAAATTTATATGTAAACGCATTACTCGTTATAAATAGATTAGTTTCAATTATTTGAGTTCGTTATTTAAGACCATTCTGATAAGTTTTGAAATTAAGTTCACCAAATTTCTACTTAAAATAAATATTATTTGTAAAAAAATTCAATAAAAAACAACGTGTTGGCTCAAAAGAATGAATGAATAGGAGAAAGATAGAGAGAGAACAGATGGGACGGTAGCACATTCGGACTGTGGTTATCTAAAAGTCGAGAGTTCGACCACTCTTATGAGATTTCGCAGCTTCTGTCATGGTTTTCACAACACACAAAAAAGAAAAAAACAGAGAGAAAAGCTGGATTACAAAAAAAACATACTGAAACGAAACTTCTGAGTCTTTTGAATTGTTGGAATCCTATAGTGTGAATCTAATTTTTTATTTTTAATTAAAAATGAGGGTCGAGTTCTACAAGTAGTGTCATTATTTACTTAAGGTCCTAACAAAAATACGAAAAAAAAATGAAACTACAAATGGAAGTAAAAAAAATAGATATAAACTACAACCTAAAAAAGAAGCTAAATGCCAAAGTGTAAATGAAAAAGAACCAAGTAAAACAATAAACTTTGACATCCATACCACCAGGATCAGAAGGCACTGGTACTGGACTTGTACCAATTACCAGTTGAGTTTAGGATGTAGCACCTCTATCAAGAAATACTAATCTGTTCCGTACCGGAAAACACTGGTACCGAACTGTTGCTCTAAAACTAGTTACCAGTTCGCTTTGTGTAAAAAGGGTACCACTGTTCGTACCAGAAAACACTGGTCCGTACCAGAAGCTCTGATAAAGAAAGTTAAAGAAAACATAAATTCATTAATGATCCTTTCAGGTTTGAATCCTCTGCCTGCGCATCTGTTTTCTTGTGTGAATCTAATTGGTTAGATTTTCCTCAGATATTCAAATCATTTTCAGCAGAATTGGATCAATACTAGTTGAATTGGACAAGTTTTGGCATTGTTGAAAAATGTTTTAGGGTGAAACATTGGAAAATGCAGTCAGACTGCATCCTGGGATGCAAACCCGCATTCAGCCAAATAAACCAAACACAGAGAAGAATGAGGCCAGTCTGTATTTGACTGTACTGAAAATGTCATCATTTATGTTAATTATAGACCTTCTCAAAACTAAGGGGTGATGATTCATACGTGATAATTCTACTATCAAGAAAAAGAGAGTAAATGAGAGAAAAAGTGACGCCCACCATTGTAGTTTCTACTCAGTTTGGAGAGGAAACTGACGAACCGACACTAAGATGTTATGGGCCTGATATATGAGTTGTGGAGCATGGGATATTGAACTATTGATTTTAATAATTAATATCCACCAGCCAAAGAAACAAGAGACGTTATGCAAGGCTTGATGCATGTGTGGAAAACTTGTAAAATTAAGGAGATGTTTGTTCAAGGATGACATAAGTATGATTGAATTAAAATGTACTAAACATGCCGAATTAAGAAATTTAAATTTTGTAGTCAATTTCTCATGAAAATATATACATCTCAACACCTATAACCACTAAAACTGAGTTTATTGACACCCAAGCTATAACAACCACTGAACTTGTAGGTTGAATGCTCCATATCAAAAATCTTATGTCATTAAAGTGTTTGTTTTATATTTACACCTTATTTTTCTTTATCTAGTTATAATCAAATCTTGATCTCTATTATATATATATATAATGACATAATAAGAATACTTAAGGTAAAAACAAGAAGGTGATTAATGTTTGGATTATAATCATAGATATAATTGTTCTTATATTTGTATACCCATTCCATTTGTTATGACGCAGGCCATAAACTTACTGTGATACTGAATTAGCATTTAATTATAGAGGAGGGTTCAAATGCACCATACTTTTGTGCTCCAATTATGCTCCACGCCTTTATCTCAATTTTTAAAATCCGAACAGTCGATCCGAACCGCTCAAATTAATTATTACAATAAAATATGCTTGGAGACCAAATTTTATATTTTTTATAATTTGTTTACTATTTTTTTGTGTGGGTACAATATCGCTTTTTTGGATGGTCCAGGATCTCCTGAAAACTGAGATTTTGTACCTACCAAAAAAATAGTAAACAAATTCTAAAAAATGTAAAATTTGGTCTCCAAGCATATTTTATTGTAATAATTGTTTTGAGCGGTTCGGATCGACTGTTCGAATTTTAAAAACAGAGATAAAGACATGGAGCATAATTGGAGTACAAAACTATGGTGCATTTGAACCCTCCTCTTAATTATAATAGTGTATGGAAACATTGTTTCAATTAAAACATAGAGAAACATCATGATTGAAATCTTTTTCTTTATGATAGAAAGGATACAGGCACGCACTGACGCACATGCATTTATTAAGTAATAATTGGATCACCGCTAAACATAGTCTATTAGCAGGATCTTTATTCCACTCACTCTCTAAATTACCTCATTACTCACTAGATCTCATCTTGTACATAGGACTGATTATAGTCATCTCATGTTGTCTGCTAAATTTGAGCCTTCTAGCTTGCTCCATTGAGAGACGGTAAGAGTTCATCAGTACTTGTAACGGCATGGCTCGAAATAGTGAATTCTTTCCTACCATTTGGCTTATCATGGCATTTTGATTGGTATTGAATGATACCCACTGGAACATCTCACGCTCAGCTCTCTTGAGAACGGCATAGTTCTGAGGGATGAGAATTATCTGACCATGACGGAGCATGCCATCAAAGATGGTTTGGCCTCGGTGGTTGACGACTTGGACTCGTCCTTGTCCACCAGTTACATACATCAAACTATGGCAATTCATGTGCCAGTAGGGTGTAATCATAGAATTTTACAAATTAAAAAAAAATGTTGAATTTAAAGTTAGATATTTGAGATGAGTTAGCAATTTCGACCATTTATTTGGAATTTTCAATTTGGAAGTTTGTTTCTTACCTTTTGAAGAACAACTCTTGTGGCACTCATTTGTACAATGTTCAGAATAGGAAGCTTCTGACTGTTGAGTAGTGCAACCCTACTTCCTCTTTGATTGAAATAGTCGGCACGAGAAGGAATATCTATGTTAGTTCTTATCTTCATTGTACAGAAGTTCTCGTCCAAGCCGTTGGTCATGTTTCGTTGTCCTTGCATAGTCTCACCAAATTGTTGTTGTGTCTCCATGCTCTCCTCAAAATGTTGTTGTTGTATTTCTTGACTACTTCTTGATGGCCTGAGCATTTGAAGTCCCTGTTTGACAAAGACTATCTCACCTCTTTGATCATTCTGGCTTTGGAGTCTCCGCACTAATTCTGGATTCACTCCAAGAGCCTCGGCTAGCATTTGAGTGTCAAATCCACTAAGCATGTTGTTGCTTGGTAGTTGGCTATTCTATAGGTTGGTTGTCCCATCTGTTGTCCCATTTCGTACATAGGTTGAACATTTTGGTGCCTTCCAGCTAAGAAGAAGTCCTAATAAATAATGTTTGATATATTAATTTTTAGTCATGATATATCATCAAGGTTAAAAATTTACAAAAAAAAAAAAAATATATATATATATATCATAATCATGCATTGATTTGAACATATTGATATGACTTACTCTACGCATAGGTTCAAGCTGGTTGGCAGTGTTGCTTGTGTCGAAGACCTGTATGGTAACCACAGAAATATCACCGTCATTGTAGCACCAGTGCGTGACACCAGGCGGTAAAGCGATGATATCTCCCTGTTGGAAGCGACGGACCTTTTGATGCTCATCCCGAAGTCTTTGTTGACTCTCACTCATGGTACCTTTCATATATGTCTCAGCTTCTTGTTGGAAAGATTGGTAAGTTTCAGGACAACCCGGAAATACAGTTCCTATCAGACCTCTTCCTGCAACCACATACTTTCTTGATTAGACTACCAAATATAGAATTAGTAATGTGTTAATGAACATGTAATATGAGAGAGAGAGAGATAATCAGAGAGGAAAAAACCTTGTGATATGTATATAAGTGAGGGTGCATTATGATATGCTGGCAGGAGAAGGCCTCTTGGCTCCATGATATAGCGTTTGACTGACACACCAGCACAGCGTAACATCTCATTACTCTCTTCGTAGTATTCAGTCATGCCAGCTTCGGATTGCACACGTTGAGAGGGATTGAGCGCATCAAGACGGTCAAATCGACATCCTCTCATGTCTCCAAAACTTCGAGAGCTGTGCCACGCGCTCTGGCCACCAAAACTGAATTGTGCAATAGCCCCATGACACAAGACCAAGATGAAAACAGAGAAAAGGAGAGAGATAGATGTTGCCATATTTATTTGGTAAATATGGTGCTAAACTTGTTTGGATGAAGAGTGAGGACTGAGGAGTGAGGGGTGGGGATATTTATACATATGAAAAAGGTTAACTGATTTTGGATAATTGCATAGTGTTTGGTGGTATAGGGACAAAAGGGCTCAACAAACACCAAATTAGCATAATACATCCAGCCTCAGTTTTCCAATACATGGTTCTTAATTCTATTGCTTTCTGAATTCTAGAGAAATGTATGTTGTCTTCTTTCTTTCTAATTGTTTGGAATTTAGCATTGAGATATGGTTCAGGCTGTTGAGAGTGTTGAAACCGAACTGTCACTGCTACCTATATATAACAAGCTATAAAAATGAAATGAGTTAATCAGTTGGAATTTAGCATAAAGGATCTGGTTAATTTAAGTAAGTTGAAACTAGGTCCAAAACTAGTAGAAAGGAAAAATAATTTTGGGCTAATTATTTAGTCATCAGATATCATGATTTTACAATTTTATGATAAATCATTTTTTTTTACGTACTGATGAAACAATGTTGTAAAATTTAGGCCCGGAAAAGTCTGGGCCGACAATTTAAATTGGCTTTATGCTCTACATTTGATATATTAGATTATTTTTATTGTTTATCAACTTTGACAGAACGCATAGAGGATATGATTCAGACTTCAACGAACAAAAATATGTGATCTTTTTATCAAGAGAGATCAAATTAAGGTCCATGATCATGGTGATAAATCAATATCAATAAAATTAAATATTAAATTACTATTTTTTATTATTTTAAATAACAAAATTAATTGATTAGATATATTGATGACATGTTAATAATGAAATGCACATTATTAAAATGAAGGGAGCGCCTGGTGCTACGGTCCAATATTAATGGTATACATTTCTTACTTGGGGGTTTAAAATCAATTTTCAATAAAATTAGATTGACGCCTTAATTTGATTCGACTTATTAAAAAAATTGAAAAAATAAAACAATAAACAGAGAAGTGATGTCTGGTGAATAATTTCCTTCTTGAAAATCTAATCTTAAAACGACATTATATTGGGGTGTTAATGAAATATGTTTATCAGTTACTTTTGAGTCCCGCATCTGTTGTTATTTCAAGGAGAATAACAGAACCAGATCACCTGCTTCTCTGTGGACAAGAAATTAATTCACGTTCCTAAAGTCACTAATAGATAGATCTAGACTGAATTTTGATATTTAAATATTAGATATAGTTTTACTCTGGATCCACGTATCAATGACTTATTTCTTCACGTTCCTAAAGTCACTAACAGATAGATCCGGAGTGAATTTTGATATTTAAATATTAGATATAATTTTACTCTGGATCCACGTATTAGTGACTTTAGGAAGCAGCAGATTCGATTCTGAGAATAGCAGTCTGTTATCCTCTCTATTTTGAGGAGAGAGAAGAGATTGGGGAGAATAACAGAGTGGTGTTACAACAGATTTCAATTTGTTACTTCTATCTATATCGTATTCGCAATGCGGATATTAGTAAAGATTCTTTCTCGTTTGCTTATGATGTAAAGGTAGGGTAAGAAAAAATATTCATTTGATTATAGGATAAGAGGATGGAAAATAACTATTTCATCCTCATTACGCTTATAAGATCAATCATAAATACAAAATTATACATAATACTTTATTTATTCATACAGTTACTATAAAATATGAGGTGGGTTATCATGCTTTCGAAAGTAAAGTTCATGTTTTACTTCATATCTATATTTTGTGATTTTCAAATTCAAACAGTCAATCTGAACATAATTATTTTCTTGAAAAAAAAATTCCATTTTTTTTATAATTTTGAAAATAATTATTTTTTATGATCCACAATTTTCTAAACAACAGTTATTTTCCCAAACAAAAAAAATAATGTAAAACTTAGTCTCCTAGCACATTTAATATGAAGATCATATTGAACGGTTCTGATTTATTGTTTAAACTTTAAAATTGAAGATATGGACAGAAAGTAAAACAACATCTTTACTTTTCAAAGCATGGTAGCTGACCTCATATAATATATATTATTATGACGAGATTAATTTATAAAACATCTTATATAGTTTTAATTATGTAATGAGTAATTTATATGCTTTTAAAAATATATAGTTTTCATTCTTATAATTAGTATTTTATATATTATGATATTATGTTTATAATGTGTTAAACTTTAAAGCAATATATTTGTTTATTTCTCTTTTTTTTTTTGTTAGATTGAATACAGACAATACTCACAATACTAACACTTGTTGCATGCTCCATCCGACGAATGCTCCATGTATCTAAGTTCCAGAAATAAGCAAACTAACATCTCCAATTATAAGATAAAAAAGGAACTTAATTTTTAATGAAAACTAAAAGAACTCTAGCTAGGATATATTTCGATCATCAAATTCAAACCTAGCCGCCCATCAGTTTAATTAATTAAGCCCAAAAGTTATCCTCAGAAGAGAAGACCACAACTAATATCAGCATCAAGTAAACCACAGAACCAAAAACAGTATTTGATGATGAAAAAGAAGAGGAATTATGTGACAATGGATGCAACAAATTAGGTGCTGTTCCATTCCTCAAGGGAGCTTTGTTGGGAGAATGAGAAGGTGGAGGTGGAGATGTGAGCTGAGGTGGCGGCGGGGCCCGGTTCGCCATGACCGTGACAACCACCTTCTCTCCTTCCTCACATCGCGTGTGGTTTCCACTTATAAAGAAATATTCACCCGACCTACCAAAATCGAAGATTGATTTGCCTCCAAATAGTCTGAGATATGGATTCGAATTGTCACACATGTCGTAGTGTTGCTTGTTCACGACAAGCACCGAGTCCTCGTCCTTCTTGTACTCAAAAACTGTTTCATAACAACTTATATGAAAATATGTAAGAAAGATTAATTAATACATTATTTTTTGCTACCTTTTTTTCCCCCTTTCACTTGTGAGAACACAGTGGATTGCTAATTACATTGAAATGAATATTCTTCTCTTTGAGATATTAGCACATTCTTTTGCAACAATAAAGAGGGGGCTTAAAAAAAAATCCAATTTGAGGCTTTTGAGGACATAATGGGCTTAAATTTCGATTTTCTGGGCCAACGTGAATTCTTATTCATTTTATTATTGGATCAACAAGAAGTGATTTTGTTTCAGAGAGAGAGAGAGAGAGAGACCAAGCCTGTCATTGACATGAAATCTGTTTTTGCGGGCCCAGTGGTTGAAAGGTTGGGAAGGGTGAGGCACCCATCCCTCTGCTCCGCCTACGTGAAACTCCTGATTACTACTACAACATGTCACCATAGCATAGCTTACGACAGCTAGGGCTACAATCATGCCATGTACATAATTTCTCATCTTCACCTATTTTGTCAAAGAAAAAAATTGAGAAGAGAAAGGAAGGGTGCCGTGAAATAAAGTTAATTGCCAGCTCTCTGACTCTGAGACTTGATGGTGGTATTAGTACAAGAAACATTCGTTTCAGACTTTCGGTTTCGTTTCAGAGAATTGCGTTAGACAGCTAACCAATAGGCGTTCGACAGGTGGCAGAGCATCAGTTTTGGTACTGTACTGTCGCGTACGATAGGAACGCCACAGGATGTTTATTACCATTTATTTTATCTTATGTTTCATCTTGAGCTCTGCATTGATTTACATGGAAAAAAAAAAAAAAAAAAAAAGCAAAGCGGTAGTTGAGTCATGAATTGCAGTTGACTAAAATTTGTACAGAGAGACAGCCTAGATCTCTCTGGACTTGTCAGTAATTTCATTCTCTCTCATCTCCAGTCTGTAGGAGGGCATTGTCTAACTATACAACTTGTTCTCGTGCGGTTGTAACATGAATTTCATTAATTGACAATATAGTAACTCCAAATAAAGATCAATGCCTCAATGGGGAATAGAATAGTTTGCCAAATCACATGCTGTGTTTTGATTGGCCGGGTACGGTCGCAGATCTACTTTCGTACCAGATTAAACATTCTCTTCAAAATATTTCATAATTATAAACTCATACAAGATAATTTTTTAATCAATTGATCAATTAGTTACATAATATCAATAACTATCGTGAGATAATTCATACAATATATATCTCATAAAATATTGATTGATTAGTTACTTTATTTTAATTTTAAATAATAAGATCAAATAATACAACATAATTTTCTAATCCTTTACATCTAGATGGAAGATCACTTTACAATTTTATTATAGTAATCTATAGAATCTTAAAAAATAAAGTATAAATTTGAAATTCGATATAATAGGCATGATCTATATTATTCATATATCATGTTTATAAAATTTTCAATGGTTAGAGATTAACAATAACATGCTATAAATTAACTTTCTAATTTTCAATTTAGGAGGTCAAAAAATTGAACATTTTATAAGTTATTTCACAAGTTGTTTTATGTATTTATTTTTCATCATTTTTTACCACTTGATGTTGTACTAAATGAATCCAAAAATTTTAAAATTATGTATGTAAATGCATTCTCATGAAGTAGATGGATTTCAATAGTTTGAATTCGTCATTTAAACTCAATTCGATCGATTTTTGAAGTTGTGCTCATGAAACAATGAGCACTATCACACCTTACCTTTGTTCTTTTTTTTTTATGAGAAATGCAGGAGTCTAGCTAAAATTTCCAATGATACACCATCGTAATAAAAAAAATTATAATTTTGTTATTACGATGGTATATTGATCATTGGAAATTCAGATCTAACGCAAATACCTGTCTGAGTAGAATGAGATTTGAGTCGTCAGTTTTTATCCAGCACGAATCTCAATAAGTACCGTGTGACTTTTGATGTGGCTGGAAATATTATAATCGCTCCGGTAATTAAGGGGATACGGACTCTAATTTTTTTATTAATAAAAAAATAAAATTAAAAATATCGATAACAGGAAAAGTTTCTGAGAAAAATTGAAATCTAAAAAAAACCGTAATTGTTTATAACGTCCCGCAAACGTTATTAACCATAACATCCAGATTATTGAAAATAATTAACTCTCTAATTAATTAAAAAAAACTGACCGTTATTGTAAATCACGTCCAACGATAATGAAAAAAAAAAAAACACAGCACATCCAAGATGAGAAATAACCACTGCAGTTGCTTTTTAACATTGTTCGGGGAGCGTGAACCTATGAAGCTTGTGCAAATCTAATTTATTGATCCATCTGTTTTTGCCTAATTTCACTTTGCATCTTTCAATGAAATTCAAAACGGAGCTTCATCTATGAATTTTTATTTTTATTTTCATTATTGTTGGACGTGATTATACAGTAACAGTTTTCTTAGATTTTGAATTTCTCCAGAAATATTTTCCGGTATCGATATTTTTTATTTTATTTTCCTATTAATAAAAAAATCGGTACGGACTCTATCATTGGTTTGTCGGTGAAAAGTTCATGCAACATAATATATATATGTTGGCGAACATTTTTGCATATGTTGGTGGAGTTTTTATTATGAATTGGAGGGGAAAAAAAACCATGATGTAGATGCATAATAGGATAAAAAATGTGAACACACAATATTTGTATAAAATTTGTATTTTATTAAGATAATTTTATACATAATTCATATATAATTTGTATTAAATTCATTATTCGTCCTGCCATTTGCAAACCAAATTAACGTTGATACAAATTATTATCAAGGGCTTAATTGTGAGTTCACTTCAAAATCTATTAAGAATATTCAATTGTACGTTAACCTTTGTTTGATTAAATTATTCGAGAACTTGCGTTCGAATTCATATTTTCTTAAGTTAGTTTTTGTATAAGATTAAATATGAAAATAATCAAATGTATATACTTAAAAAATGAACACATGAAAATAAATTATTTGCATACGCGGCGCTTTGTCCAGTCAGGTAAATCAAAATCAAAGATTCAATTTTATTGTTCAAATTCAATCCGATATATAGTTTTTTTTTTTTTTCAAAAATAGGTCCATATAAATTTTTGATTTTTTTTTTATATAGAATTTGAAATAAATATTTTAACTAAAGCAGCCAAGAGGGAAAAAAAACTACAAAAATAGCCTTCACCGGTTTGGGAAACCGTGGAGCTTTTATGGGGCTCTCTATACCGGTTTCAGAAACCGGTGCAGTCACTTTAAGCTATGCCACAGTGGCCACACGTACCGCTACATGAAATACCGCTACACCGATATCACAATCCGGTGCAGCTCCAAAAATTTCCTACACCGGTTTCGCAATCCGGTGCAGCTCCAAAAATTCCCTACACCGGTTTCGCAGTCCAGTGTAGCTAAAAATTTTTTATGGGAAAAATTCAATCCAAGCCGCACCGGTTTCCCAATCCGGTGTAGGCTTTTTTGTAGATTTTCTGTGGCGAGTCCAAAGCCTGGTGGGGAAATGGGTCAACCGGGTTAGAAAACTTCTCCACCGGTTTCGGGGTCCGGTGCAGAAGACGCCTTTATGGAGGCTATTTTTAAAACTTTTTGTCTGGATTGGCTGGTTTGGTTAAGAAAATGGTTATAATTTCTATATAAAAAAAAAAAATCTAAATTTTAGTGAGCACAAATTAATAAATAATAACTATACATATACAAGCTTTTTGTGATCTGGAACAAGAACTGCTAGAAATATTGCTTTGACCAATTTAATGGGCACATGGTTTCAGCAGAGGCGTCACACCCCTGACCCCACCAAATAATATGTTGTACAAGATGCCGATGGATGGAGCAATCGAATATTGCATCCACAATTCCACATACATCAGTGCTAGCTTTATAGCAATCGCATTGCAACGCTGTTCTCTGCAGTGGATAACTCTCTCATAAGTAAGTCATAACCCACAAAAATATAATGTGATGCTTTAATGTTTTATTAATTAATAGCTCTTATTCTCTCTCTCTCACACACACACACACACACACTCCATTTAAGTGAGTTTTAAAATCTATTAATAGCCAAATCTTAAATACAATTAAGAATGATAAAGACAGGACGGAACGGATCAACATGATCCTAGACAAAATCAAATTCAAATCCCTTGTAGAGGACACAGCACCTCTGCTGCACAGTTTTGAACTGTCCGTTCACATCGAGATTCGTGTTTTGTCAATCTGATAAAAAAATATATTCTAAAATAAAAAAATCTCAAATCTCAAATGGAGCTTTTGATTTTTTTTTGAATAAAAAGTTAGAAGTCTCTCAAATTAGACACAATTTTTTTTTTTAAAAGAAGAGTGATTAATTGTTAAAATTTCGCAAAAAAATATAAGGGTCAATTTTCTTGTACATGTACTATTTTACTATAAATTATAGAACAAAAGTCTATCTTATTATCAGTTTTTGAAAAAGAAAAATAAGTATCAATTGACCCCATTCTATACTCAGATCTCTGCCACCGCATCCGTATGTCAAATAGCACACGGTATACACGACAAAGGATCATAACTAAATTTAGTTATACTAAAAAAAAAGTAACTAAAGATTTACATTTTTATTATGCCCGTTTAGAAAGAAAAATAAATGGTATATTTGTAGTAAAAAAATCATTGCAGTTTTATGTTACATTCTTATTATCAAATCATATATCTTAATAAAAAAGTTCCAAGTTTTGAGTCACCTGACTAAAGTACCCATTTTCTAATTATGCATACTTGCGCAGCAAGAAGAAGAAATGGTTTTTAGCTTAAAGTGCCATGATTTTTATTAATATCCAACAATAAATATAAATTATCAAATATGCTCACAAAAGTTAGATAATTTTAAAAATATTCAAACCGGTTAATTATTGGCCAGTTCCTATTTTTTATTAGAACCGGCCAACAATTGGCCGGTTCTTGGTTTTTTTTAGATAGTTATATTAATTGTTGAGTTTATATTAAGATTAATTTTTTTATATTATTTGTTGTATATGCATTAACTAATTAAGTAAATATCAAGTTTCTAGAATGTCTAATAGGTAATAAATGACTTCATTTAAGCTCCCAAAAGTGGCTAATACTATATAATTTGACTTATTAGAAAGATTGTCGATTTTTATATTTGATTTATTTGAAATTAACATTACATCTCTTTCAAACAGATATTTATTAGTGCTCTAACAAATTCGATATATGTCTTTCTGTTATAATGCATTTGTATTAATTTTTTAAGTAATTTCTCTCATTTTTAAAGCACTTACATGTTGTACATGTATTTATCTAAGATATCTCTCGTAAACAACCGAAGTTAGGACAATGAATAAAATAAGAGAAACGATATCTTCACTGAGAATGCATAAAACGATGATGAAACTTCAAACGGCCATAAAACGACGCTTGAGTATCCGATTTCAGCAAATGACCACTTTCCAGAAAGTTTGCGAAAATATGCATGTGTTAGTGACCACAATATATGTAGTTTTTAAAAATTCAGAATTGTCAAAAAAAATAAAGAGAAGAGCTTCAAAACTTGAGTTAAAGTTTCCGATTAAGATTTTCATTTCTATTTTTCGATATAAATAACTCGGTAAATTGATTATATAATGAACTTGTAGAATACCAAATTTTACTATTTTTGAAATTATTTTACTATTTTACTATTTTTTATGATTAATGAAAGATCACACAAAATGACTTAAAAAATAAAAAAAATTTGTGAAGAATATATTTTTTCAGTATTTGGGTTGGGTTCTATACAATACCTATATAATACATATCATTCTATACACATTAAACAACTCAAATTCATGTCTTAATATTTTCTATATTTTCCATATTTTATAAATTAATACAACCATATTATAACAGAAAAACACATATCGAATTTGTTAGAACATTAATGTGCTTTATTTCATGTCATAATATAAACTAGACAATTAATATATCAATTATCTCTAAAAAAAAAAACCAAGTGGCCAGTTCTAAAAAAAATAAGAACCAGCTAATAATTGGCCGGTTTGGGTATTTTTAAAATTATCTACCTTTCGTGGCCATATTTGACAATTTATATTTATTGTTAGATATTAATAAAAATCACGGCTTAAAGTGTATGTGTATGATATTGACAAATGATAAAAAAAAAATTCCAAAATTGACGCTTATGATAGATTCAGATGTAAGTCTGTGAAATGCAAATCAAGCCATTTTAGCAAATCAGGGCTAATGCTTGGGAATCTCAGCTTGAAAATTCTTTCTAAAAGAAAATAGAATATATTTCTTCTTTTTCATTGATCCTCATTCCCTTTTCTTCTTTCTCATTTATCCTCATTCCCGTTTCTTCTTTCTTGCTTCCATCTAATCTCCCTTAATCTTAAATCTGAAGCACTAAAGAAAACTAAAAGAAATGAAAAAAAAAGATTGACAAACTTCGATCTCAATTTCAGTGTAAGATATCTGCAATAACAAATAAGAAATTCAAATATTGTTTACTGAGCTATTTATTGCCCCATCTCTTTCCAGTCCCATCAATCGAGATATAAAATTAAGAACTACACTGCCAGTATGTATATGGTGTTGGAATAGTTGGTAGATAGCAAAATTGACATTTATTAGCCAGGCTTGTTAATGTGCCATCTATGAAGGAATATAGATCCAGTGAAGTAACCCAATCTTTGGGTTTTAAATCGGAACCGTCCGATTCGAATCTGAACAATCCATTCGAATACCGAGATGATTCCGAGCGACGGATTCGAATCGAACAGTCTCTATCCAAAACCCAAAAATTGAGTTACTTTGGGGGATCCGGGCCCTCTATGAAGGGGGGTTAACATGCAAAAAATAATATCATAAAAAAGAAGTTGATCTAAGAAAAGATGGAGTGCCTCCTGCCAACCCTAAAACTGCCAACAAGCATTAATACCACCAAAGCTTATCAAATCAAAGTGAGTAATGACATATAGATATAGTAGTGTTACAGTGTAGGATCTAACCAGTAAATCCAGCATGACACCACTTCCTCTTAGCTGGATGAATTCAACCAATAAATGTTCACCAAACAGGGTCCAAGAACTCCACTTAAACTACAATCTGCTGCATATCCCTCATGTAATGTTTAACTTCTATTGAACAGCTAAAATGAGAAACCTGAATTCAACTAGTAATCTAAGTAACTGACAAAGGTAAAAAAATCAATGAAAGTTATTTTTAAATTAACATTTGTTAACAGTCTGATTCCTGATTGACCAAATTTTGAAGCTCATGATTTGTCTATACTATTGAAATTCAGTGGTATAATTTAAAATTTCTATATGACTGATTTCAGTTAACTGAACCAAAGGTCCTGTAAGATATTCTACTTAAAGGATTCTAGAGGAATCCTAGCTCAACTTAAACCTAACCGTTTAGAGCCTTTTGCCTGTCAAGTAAATGTCCATCAATGAAGTTTTATTGCACCAATTTTTTTAGTATATATAGCATACCTTCTCTTTTGTGCAGAGCATCACTAGCTTCAATCTCATTTCCACTACAAAGTTCGGGTTCGAGTAAGAGTTGCCTGACAGAATGGGGAGCATCAGGAATAGTGTTTTACTGAGTTTGCTTCTTGTAGGATTGTCTTCTCCAGTGCTTTGCAGAAGCCTAGAAGAGTTCAATGAAAAGAAGAATTTCTTCTTGTTTCCCACCCCTCCTGTCAGTAAGTATTCAACCCCACTCCAACCCCCCCACCCCCCCCTCCAAAAAGAAAACAACTAAAAAAACAAAAGAATGCATGCGATAACTTTGAATTTTTTTCCTATAAAAAAAAATTGTCTGCATCACCAAATAGACACAGGTCTGCCATTTTAACAGTGCATTTTTCTGGTTAGGTCTTCTGTTGGATCCAATATGTTTATTATGTTATGCATATTTCCATTATATATTTTCCTTTTTGCTTGTCTATTGCTTCACAACATTTTGAAGCTTTTAGCAACCAACATTTTGCAATTTCATATACTGAAGTTAGCTCTGTTAGACTGTTAGTTTGTTGTTAGGTTATAAATCCAACACTCTAATACACTTTCCTTAAATGGTTTTGTTCCACTAGCAAGTTGGCGGCCCAAAATATCAACCTGTTATCTTTCCTCTCTGGCACAAAGATAATTTTTTTCTTTTTAGCTAGTGCAATTAAAATCCATTAGTATATTGGTACCTCAATTTCTAACTTCTAAATTGTAACTAGCTAGATATTGCTTCCCTTTCTCAGAAATTAACTCTTAGCTTTTACATGTCATGTATTTTAGTATTGGTAGGTAAAACAAAAAAAACTTTTTACCTTTCACATGTTTGTACTTTAATTTGGTAGGTGAAAAGATTACAGTTGTCAGTGTCTTCATACCTGCCAACACATATATTTATATTGGACCACAAATTCCTCAGTGAATGACATCTACCTCTGCACATACCACTAAGTAAATAATTAATCAGCTGGTCAAATATAAATCATTCGATAAAAAGGGTTTCATAAGGGATTCAAAGAAAAGACACAAAAAGGTTTCAGTTCTTTGAACCTACTGGTATGAAAGCCTGACTTATAAAATATCATGAAGGTACTATACCATTTCTACTCAATATGTTTAAAAGCCTTAAACCACATCTAACCTCAAGCAGAGCTATCGGGATCCTCAAAGAAAACAAAAAATTAGAGAAAACCAATAATGATATAACTAATATAAGATAATGTGGAAGTAGTACCTATTCCCAAAGATGGCCAGAAAGAAGTCACTATTTACCGTTCGGTGTGTACTCCATGTATAAATACTAAGCATACAACAAAAATTTACATGTTCAGGCCACAGTACATCAACACCAACATATGGAACAGGAGGTGGACCTAGCACATCAACACCATCATACGGCACAGGAGGTGGACATGGCACATCAACACCATCAACACCGTCATATGGTACAGGGGGGGGCCACGGCGTATCAACACCATCCACACCATCATATGGCAGTGGAGGCCACGGCAGTTCAACACCAACATACGGAAGTGGAGGCAACCATGCTACACCAACACCATCCCATGGAAGCGGTAGCTACAGCCCACCAAGCACTGGCAGTGGCGGCCATTCCACTCCGACTGTTCCTTCTCTCGACCCTCACCACTACTTCACCGGCACCTGCGAGTAAGTGAACCTATACCTGATACGCACAGGTTCTCACTTGGATTTATGCCAGGATGGTCATAACCAGTAAATGCAAGCAAAGTTGGCAGTGGTAGTATGTTAATCCTTGGTCATAACATCGAGACCTTCAAAAGCCACCATTGGCCCTGTACAGCATCTTCTGTACCAAGTGGTACCTTAATCCTTGAACTGAACATTGTGACAGATACTATATTTATGGCCGACCACATTTTTTCAAATAGAACAACTAATAAGGCATTTACAGTCCAAAACACAACTCAAAAGTAAACTGCACTATATTTTCCTATAACCGAGTAACCAGTTTTCTCAAAGCAAATCTAATATTTTTATACAGCTACTGGCGGACCCACCCACAGGCAATCAATGCCATAATAGGGTACTTGAGCACAGTCGGGCAGACATTTGGCCCAACTTGCGCGATCATATTCGGCACTGGTACAACCCTACACGATGCCTTGTCAAACCCCCGTACTGATGGATTAGGCTCCTTGATTCGCGAGGGTACCGCTGCCTTGCTCAATTCAATAGCAAGTTCTCACTTCCCGTTTACCACTCAGCAGGTTAAGGAGGCAGTGGCTTCTGCCATCACTTCTGATGGTGCAGCTGCAGCACAGGCAGATCTGTTCAAGCACGCGAATGAGGGAAAATACCATGCATAAATTGTAGAAATGGGTCTAGCTTGATCTGGTTAGCTGCTTTTGTTTCATTTCAATGGTGGTGGTATGGTTTTTGTGTGATTTGTGGTTAATGTATTGTTATTTTATTTACCAAAGTTGTTATGCTAATGTGCATCACATTGTTAATTTAATTTAATTAGATTTAAGGAATTTGTGCTATTATGACTGCTATTGTTGAACTATTTTAATTAGATGAATAATCAAGTTATGGCTAAGTGATGTTACTTCAACATTATTACTATTATCACTACCATTACTGTTGTCATCTGTTGTTTTTTCTCTACCAGGATGTAAGTAGATGGAAACATCTTGACAGATTGTATTTAGCCCACAGATTTAAAAAAAAAAAATTAACGACCTGATAACTGTAAATGTACCGTATGGCAGATCAGGCCAGAAAATACCACCTTCAATTTAATGTGGAACGAATATTCAGTACCATGACTGACGGGGCTCCATTTATTTTTATCATGAACCACTGCACCCAAGTGGAGATAAATGGTACACCAGGATCATCCCATTAATTAAATAATTTTCTGAACAAAAGAAACTCACATAAGACTGATACCATAAAAGAGAAGAAATTGTGCAATATACCATGTTTTAGTGACCTTGTATTCATTCTTGAAAATGACAACCGAGCTTCAGAATTGGAAAAGAAAAGGTACTTGAGTATTATATTGCTAACCTATGATCACATTAGGGAAGAAAAACAAGCTACTGAAAAAATGTAAAGGATAAATCCACTAAACTAACCCAAAAGATGCACCTTAAGATGTCTGTATCTCGAACAACAATAATAATATTCAACCTTCATAAAGCACATTAACTTCTCTTCATATGGGATTCAAACCATTCAAAAATCTCATCATTTTTCAAACTCGTGAATTCATGGTATCCAAAAGCAAGATTCATCTCCTCATTTACATGGCTGAACAATTCAAATTTCTCATGGATCAGTTTATTCTTTAATAATGTCTCCTTCCATTTTATAGCTCTTCCATCTTTCTTCAAATACCCCTTCTCATCCAAAAACCCACTTTCATGAAATACCTCAATTAACTTATCTGCAAAGCCCTGATCCAAACCTGGAATCCTTTTTGCGAGAAAACCCGCTTCCAAAGGAAACTCATCACACCTTATTTCTTTGACTTCAACTCCTGCTTCAGCTAATTGTTCCATATTTAACAAAACTGCACGAGCTCTAATTCTATCTTTTACCATATGCACAAAAAGGGTAGGTGGGTAATTTTCCGGTATATCAATGTTTTGAAAAAGACCTTCAGCTATCATGATGCAAATACTCCTAAATTCCATTTTAGTTGCAAGGGCTGATACAAAGTATCCACCAGAGGAAGCCCCCATTGCAAATTTCGGCAAATTCTCTAATTTGTTTTTTTGAACCAAATCTTCTATAATCCATTGTACATTCTCCATTTCCCTCTTAAAAGACCAGCATTTTCTCAAACTAGAGATTGTAATCACCACCATGTTTAATTCAAGTGCTTGAAGAACAAAGAGTCTATCTTCAGGCAAACCGGTACAATGGGGGCAATTTGAGGATTTATCCCAAAAATCATAAGCGTGGAGGTTACATCCATGGGCTACAAAGAGAAGAGCTTTTGGTGAACTGGGGATTTGGTAAATGACTTGGGTACCATTGGTGTGGTACAAAGAAGGGTTTAATTGACTGGAAAAGGTAGGCAACTTTTCTGAGGTTTTGGTTTCGGAGGGTGGATGGAAAATTGGGATTCTACTGATTAGAAGAAGAAGTGTTGGAAATAGAATTAAAACAAAGGAGAGGAGTATGATCACTCTATGAAAGACCGAGCGATGAGCGGATTTGTGGATTATTCTTTCAGAACCGAGTCGCCGGTGACACAAGAAAGAGAAATCTACCTCCTTCATAGCACTTTAATCTCACCGGCTTGGCTTAGGAATCGATAGCCTACACAAGAAATCAAAGCAAAGAACTGGCCTTTCAATTTAGCACGAAGATCGCAATAATTCTCGGAAAATTAATGATGCGGAAAGAGAGATTCAGGTTTTAGTAGAGAAGCAATTGGGGTTGTGCTAAAACTCGGTAATTGACTTTCCGTACTGAAAGTTCACACATCTGTGAGCTGCGCTATATTTTTTTTTTCCAGACTATAAAAGATAACCAAGTGTGCTAATTTAGCTACAATCGGTCGATCGCTATAGCTATAATAGCTTACCGTTATTATTACTATGCGCTACCTGCTATTACTATTGTTATACTAAATGAAATTTGTTTTTACAATTTATATAGACTTTTGTGCTTCTATTTCTATTTTTAATATTACGTAGTCTGTTATAATAAGTATGCTAATTCAAACTATATATTTATATTTCTATTTGTAATTTAGTCTCTCATTATATATTGAAAAATATTCAAATATTAATTATTTTTTTTGTTTGCTCTTCGTCTAGTATTCACTTGTAAAATTATTATAGTTTGTTTAATTAAAAGTTGATTTTAATTATTATAATATATAAAATGTTCAAATAAGTATACCAACTCCATTTCACTTATAAAATTAATTACTCTTTGACTATTATAATTTGTAATACTATAAAGTATTAACTATTAAATAATGTTACCTTGTAAATTATTTTCTTCTTCTTATTTGCATGATTGAAAAAATAAATATAGACTTAGATTAGTTGTCATTTAGTTGTTACTCCAATTCTCAAATATTGATCATGTTGATAATTAGTAGAAATATATAATATAAATTTTGAAAAAAAGAAAAACATTATGTATGATAGCTTCCGCTATAGCTACGCTATTCGCAATAACTTTTTTTTTGTTTCCCCGCTATACTGCTATAATCACTATTTAGAACCTTGATGCTGACACTTAATAATATTGACAACTGAGAGAACAAATTCTTTTATACTGATTTGTTCTTATTTAAAAGTATTTTTATATATGTTAAATTGCATTGCATATATGTTATTTGTTTTGCTTCAAATTATAAAATCTGAGATATATTTAAGATTATTTCTAATTTTTAATATTTTTTCGTGACTTTTAGCTTCATTCATAGATGAATCTTATGGTATTAATAAATCCATCATTAATTTCAAATTTCAAATGAAAAAAATTAAAGGAAGTTTCATAAATAAAAATTTAATGGATTAAAGATGCTCAAGTTTTTTTCTCAATTTAATGCAGATACTTGTTATTTCTATCCAAGTGTTAGTCCCAATTATGTGAGATCAAAATATAAATATGATAACGCAAAAAACTGAATTTTCTAACCTCGCTTGATTTTAGCATTCTTCAAATAGTTTGTTGATGTTAAATCTTACTTTTTTCTACAAGTATGTAAAATGCCTTTTTCTTTGTGTAATTCTCATAATAATATATAGTGTCATTGTTTGATACTAATATTATATTTTAAAGGATAAATTTCGTCGGAGGTCATTAAATTTTGCTCTTTGTCACGAATTAGCTACTTAAATTTAATTTATCTTTCAGGAGTCACTAAATTTTTATTTATTCCGATCAAATCATTCTGTAATTTTTTTTCATCCAAAATACTAACAATATGTCACATTGGCGTCCAACTCATCATATTTTTAAATTATTAAATTCTTAGAATAATTTGAGGATACCTTTTTACACCATTTCTATCTTCTTCTTTTTTCCTTTCCTTCCTCGGTGACTTCCTTTTCAATCTCTTCTTTCACTCTCTTCTTTCTTTCTTTCTTTCTTTCTTTTTTAATTTTGGCAGAAGCTGCCAAACAGATTGTATAAAAAAAAATATAGCAAACGTCATTATATGGCTTGTACCAGTTACCGGTATGCAAACCCGGTACTGGTAAAAACCTGTACCCTAACTACAGCTAAACTACAAAGAGCACCACAGTAGTTGTAAGGATGATAGCTGCAGTAGAGACAGAAAAGAAGAAGAGAGAAAGAGGTAGAGAAGAAGAAGAGAGAAATTGGAAATTTTTCTATATTCCTTTCTCCTGTAATTCCTTACATATAGATAGGTAACAAACAGAATATTGAAGATATGATAGTCTCCATCTAAGGTAATTAAATAAAGCAGCAGAATAAATAAGATTGTCAAGGATATGCAGATCCTTTATTATTATATATTTCTAATTATAGAAGAGATATGCTGTGGCACTTCTAAGCTGTAGCATCATGTTACTCCTGACGTGGTCTACGTGTGTAGACTTTAACAGGCGCAACATCCCCTCCCCCTTGAAAAAGCGACTTGTCCGCAAGGCGAGAAGAGTCCAGTGCATCCGTATCCTCCCAACTTGCATCTTCGAGTGCTAGATCGGACCATTGTACCAACACCTGAGGGACCTGTTGGTTGCCACGGAGAATGGTCCTGTGCTGTAATATGGCAATTGGAACATGCACTGGTTTGGTAGCAGAACTGGAGGCTGGTAAGGAGTGAATTACTGGTGCGGTGGATCCTTTGTACGGTTTGAGCAGCGAGCAGTGAAAGACTGGATGAATGCGGCTTGTGGGAGGCAATTCTAGGCGATAAGCAACCGGTCCAATGCGCTCAAGAACTTTGTACGGTCCATAGAAGCGTAAACTGAGTTTATGTGAAGAGTGTTTGCGCAAGGATAGTTGGCGGAAAGGCTGAAGCTTCAACAGAACCAACTCACCTTCCTGAAATTCGTGCTCCTTTCGTTTTTTGTCAGCAAAATACTTCATGGCATCCTGTGACTTGGAGAGATTGGCCCTAAGTTGCCGCACAATGGCATCCCGCATTGTGAGATCCTAATCCACAGCCTCAAGAGCACTTGTGCCAGCACAGTAAGCAAGAAGAGATGGTGGTTTGCGCCCATAAGTTGCTTCAAACGGGGTCATACCTGCTGCTGCGGAGAAGGTGGTATTGTGATGAAATTCGGCCCAACTCAAAAGCTTAGACCATTTAGAAGGCTGTTCATGGGTGAAAGCACGTAAGAATTGTTCGATGCAACGATTGACACGCTCTGTCTGACCATCCGTCTCGGGATGATATGCGGAAGAGAAGTGTAATTTAGTGCCCTGTAGCTTGAAAAGCTCTTTCCAAAATGCGCTCTGAAAAATAGGGTCACGGTCTGAAACAATACTATTTGGCATGCCATGTAACTTGCCCACTGTGTCCCCAAATATTTGCGCAATTCAAGTAGCTGTATAATGCAAAGGCAGTGGTACCAAATGAACTCCCTTTGATAAGCGATCAACAACCACCAAGATGGCAGTATAGCCCACAGATGGAGGCAAGTGTGTGATGAAGTCCATAGAGAGATCGGTCCAGATGGCAGTAGGAATGGGCAACGGCTGGAAGAAACCATAGGGAAAGTGATTGGTAGGCTTGCATTTTTGGCAGACATCGCACGTGCTGACAAACTGCTCCACGGCTTTACGCATTCCTTTCCACATAAAATGCGTTGCTAGGCGCTTAAAAGTCCGGAGAAATCCAGAGTGACCGCCCAAAGGGGATGAGTGGTAATCAGCTAGCAGGGTAGGAATTATGGAAGAGGTAGCCGGTAAATACAACCGACCTTTGTGCCGGAGTAAACCATTCGTGTAGGTCCAGTTTGGCCAATTGCTGGGTAAATTACCCAAGCCATTAATAATCTGTTTGGTGTGATCATCCTATAAGAGTTCGGATGGAAGACAACCAAGGTCCGAACACAATGGTCTAGACAGTGCCATAAGCACCTCTGTTGGAGAATTGTCATCTGTGTCATACACTCGTGAAAGCGCGTCAGCGGCTTTGTTGGAGGAACCTGATTTATATTCGATGGAGAAATCATATCCCACCAACTTTGATAAGAACTGTTGTTGCTCGGGTGTTTGAATGGTTTGAGTGAGGAGATGATGCAAACTCCGGTGGTCAGTGCGGATCACAAAAGACCGACCCAATAAATATTGTCGCCACTTCAGAACTGCTGATTGGATGGCGTACATTTCTCGTATATAGGTTGACTTGCCCTGCATTAATGGAGAGAGTTTCTTGCTATAAAAAGCGATAGGATGCTTGTCTTGCATGAGAACAGCACCAATACCGACTCCACTGGCATCGGTTTCTAAGAGAAAAGGAACAGAGAAGTCCGGTAAAGCTAACATAGGGGCTGTCATGAGTGCAGTTTTGAGAGCAAGGAAAGCCTCCTGGGCCGTATCAGACCAAAGGAAATTGTCCTTGGATAGCAAATCTGTGAGCGGACCGGCAATGGAAGCAAAGCGATGAACAAAACGCCGGTAATACCCGGCCAAGCCGAGAAACCCGCGAAGCTGCCGCTGATTCGTTGGTGGTGGCCAATCAGAAATTGCCTTTAATTTGTCAGGGTCAGCAGCCACCCTTGAGGCCGAAATGATATGGCCCAAAAATGCAACTTGGGGAACTGCAAATGTGCACTTCGAAGGTTTGACAACGAGCTGGTTTGAGCGCAAGATGTGAAACACCTGTGTAAGATGCTCATTATGGGCCTCCAAGCTGCAACTGTAAACAAGAATATCGTCAAAAAAAATAACCACAAATTTGCATAATAGAGGGCGAAAAACTTCATTCATTAAAGCCTGAAATGTCGAAGGTGCATTGGAGAGGCCGAATGGCATGACCCAGAATTCAAAGTGACCATGATGAGTGCGAAAAGCTGTTTTGTGGATGTCGGCCTCAAGTACCCGGATCTGATGGTATCCGGAACGTAAATCCAATTTAGAAAAAATAGTGGCACCATGTAATTCATCCAATAATTCATCGACCGTCGGAATAGAAAAGCGATCACGGATAGTAACCGCATTCAAGGCGCGATAATCAACACAGAAGCGCCACGTGCCATCTTTCTTTTTGACGAGCAAGACCGGTGAACTAAAAGCAGAGCAGCTTGGGCGAATTGTGCCAGATTTTAAGAGGTCAGCCACCAAGCGTTCAATTTCTCTCTTTTGAAAATGGGGATAGCAATACGGTTTAACATTGACCGCATCGGTGCCAGCCTTCAATGGAATGCGGTGGTCTGTGGGTCGATATGGTGGTAAGCCTTGGGGATCAGCAAAGAGGTCAGAGAAGGCTGTGAGGGTAGTTTGCACTTGTGGTGGTAAGGTAGTGAAATTAGGGATCTAGGAGTTCTGGAAAGTAGTTTCTGTGGTAAGACACATGTAAGAGGATCCAATACCCTCAGTAGTGATGAGTTTATGCAAGGCAGCGGGTGAGATGGCCTGTGCATGAAGGGAAGCATTGCCTTGTAGATGAATATTAGTGCCATTATAAGTGAATTCCATAGTAAGCCGAGACCAATCTGTCAAAATTGGCCCAAGCGTTTCCAACCATTGTACCCCTAAAACCACATCTGAGCCTTTCAAATCCAGAATAAAAAGATTTGTAGTAAATAAGTGGGATTGAATGTAGAGGAGAACGGCCTTACAACAAGCTGTGCATTGAAGTGCCTCACCATTTCCCACCCGGACCTGGAATAGTTGCGTAGGAGCAGATGTGAGATTAAGGAATTGAGCGGCCCGACTGGAAATGAAGTTGTTGGTGCTTCCGCTGTCAACTAGTACTTGAATGGGTTGGGATTGGATGTGGCCTAACATGCGCATTGATTTAGCACCATAGTGGCCAAGAAGAGCATTGAGGCTAATTTCGGGCTCTGTGGGCTCGTGTTCAGTGGGCGTGGGGTTGTGGTTGTCGATGTCACCCGGGTCTTCTTCAATACCTTCCAAGTAAAGCAATGTCGGGCGGCCTTTGCAGCAATGACCCGGCGTAAACTTTTCATCACAGTTGAAACATAAACCTTGGTGACGGCGCAATTGCATTTCTTCAGCTGTTAACCGCTTGACTGGGAGGCGCGGAGGTGCCGGCGGTACTGTAGCAGGGGCAGGCAGCGCCTGAGGCTGCCAAGCCTGGTGTGGTGTGGGAGCTCGTGGGTTCCAAGGCCGGTTTGATGGAGTATAGGTATCAGCAAGTTGTGCTTCATGTAAACGGGCTAATGCAAAAGCGTCATGGAGATCACTAGGCCTTTGGCATTGAACGGCCCGACGGATGCGAGGCTGTAACCCCGCAATGAAAATACTCTGTAGTTGTTCTTGAGAGAAAGAACGAACACGACTTGCGAGTTCTTCAAAGGAGGATTGATAATCGAGCACGGAGCCGGTCTGTGTAAGACGTGAGAGTTGTCCGATTGGATCCTCATATTCGGATGGACCAAAACGGCGATGTAATGCAGCAGTAAACTCCTGCCATGAAGAGATCCGTGTGTCCTCCACTAAACCTTGATACCAGCGGGCAGCAGGGGCATCAAGGTGCATGGATGCAATGAGTAGCCAATCTGATGTTGGTGTTGCGTAATATGTGAAATATTGGTGCACGGCGAAAATCCAATCCGTGGGATCGCCTGATGCAAAGCGGGGAAAGTGGAGGCGAAGCTTGTGGTCAGTGTTGTGGGTTGGCGGTGTTGGCGGTGGTTGGGGACCTAGCACACTGGCTTGGGGTCGGGCTGCCAGGGAGGCCTGAATTTGTTGTTGTGTGTCTGCACGCAGTTGCTCACGTAGTTGGGTCAAGAAGGTAGACATGGAGGCAGGTGTTAACACATCTGCCAACTTAGAATGAAGGTCTGTAATTTGTTGCTGGAGAGAGGAGAGTTGGGGATTAGGAGGCTCCTCAGGGGGTTGGGAACGAGTTTGCGGCATCGTGGAGATCGAGGTCAGAACGAGAGCACCAAATGTAAGGATGATAGCTGCAGTAGAGACAGAAAAGAAGAAGAGAGAAAGAGGTAGAGAAGAAGAAGAGAGAAATTGGAAATTTTTCTATATTCCTTTCTCCTGTAATTCCTTACATATAGATAGGTAATAAACAGAATATTGAAGATATGGTAGTCTCCATCTAAGGTAATTAAATAAAGCAGCAGAATAAATAAGATTGTCAAGGATATGCAGATCCTTTATTATTATATATTTCTAATTATAGAAGAGATATGCTGTGGCACTTCTAAGCTGTAGCATCATGTTACTCCTGACGTGGTCTACGTGTGTAGACTTTAACAGGCGCAACAGCAGTGCTAACACCAAAAACTACAACAAATGTAGCCTGCTTTAATCTAGTGAAACAAGCCACAAAACTACAAAATCAACGGTAAAAATCGCAAGCTAGTAGCAATGTAGCATAGCTAATGTTTTTATTTTTGTAAGATTATATTTTTTTTTTATACTTGTATAACTTTATTAGCTTAGCAATTGAACCTCTGCTCACAGACACAAGTTCTTGTGCTATCCAACAACAACAAGTAACTTATGAAAATGGTTATATATTTTTACTATTTTGTTAGATAGGTTCGGAATCACTGTTTTGGATGGTCCAGAAGTATCTGAAAACAATGATTTTGTACCTATCTAAAACAATAGTAAAAAAATTCCAAAAAAATATAAATTTTGGTCTCCATGCACATTTTAATATGGAGATCATGTTGAGCGGTTTGGATCAACTGTTCGGACTTTGAAATCGCGAAAATTGAATCGTTATAACTTGAATTGAAATTCTAACGTTATGACATTAGCCGTACTCTGTGTATATATATATATATATATATTTTTTTTTGGTACTTGTAGATACTCAGCACAGAAGTTAGCACTAGGCTTAGTCAGGAAGAGCACAGCCTCTCATAGATACTCAGCACAAAAGAAACAGAAACAGCCACAAACGAATTTAGAAATAAGTATAGCTTTTCATTGCTTCTAGACTAATTTAGCAGTTCCATGTAATTGATGTTTCTTCTCTTTTGGATGGAAGGTCACCAATTCTTATTTCCAGTAAAAGCGTTATCCAAATCATTTGCTTCTTACAGAATATTAGGTCATTTCTTCTTTTGCTGGTACTGAGATTCTAAACTATTAATTTCATTTTATAAAATTTTACAAAATTGCAAAGAAGCCAACAAAAGTTGAACGTCTACTAGAAAAGTTTATTTATATTCTTTAACTTGACATATATCTATTTATATTTCAACTAACAATATTTTATTGAATCTTAAGAATCAGGTATCCCTATATGGTATTTGTAAGTACATCAAATAAATTACAAATAAGACTACCATACATCATGTCTAAATCTCACAGACCTGGCTACTGTTTCAAGATTAAAACAGAATTAGAGCACATCAGTTTCCTTTCATGTGTGACTCAAACCATTCAAATATCTCATAATTTTTCAAACTTGTATACTCATGATATGCAAAAGCAAGATTGAGCTCCTCATTTATGTGCCGAAACAACTCGAACTTTTCATCTATCAGTTTCTTCTCCACCAATGCCTCCTTCCATTTGATGTCTCTTCCATCTTTCTTCAAATGTCCCTTCTCATCTAAAAAACCCTTTTCCCCAAGTACCTCAATTAACTTAACTGTTAACTCTGTTTCCAAACCCGGTACCCGCTTTGCCAGAAAACCTGCATCTGGAGGGAATTCCTCGCACCTAATTTCTTTTACCTCAATTCCCTTCTCCATTAGTTCTGCCATATTTGACCGAATTGCATTAGCTCTAATTTTATCTTTTACCATATGCACAAAAAGGGTAGGAGGGTAGTTTTTCGGTATATCTATTTGTTCAAAAACACCCTCGGCAATCATAATACAAATGCCACTGAACTCCATTTTTGTGGCGAGTGCCGACACAAAATATCCACCAGAGGAAGCACCAATTGCAAATTTAGGCAAATTTCCCAATTTATTGCTTTGGATCCAATTTTGTATAATCCAATCAACATTCTCCGTTTCTCTCCCAAAAGTCCAGCATTCACCCAAACTGGAAATTGTTAATACCGCCATGTTTCGCTCGAGAGCTTGAAGAACGAATATCCTTTCTTCAGGCAAGCCGGTACAGTGGGGGCAATTTGGGGATTTGTCCCAAAAATCGTAGGCATGAATGGTACAACCATGGGCAATGAAGAGAACAGCTTTTGGCGAATTGGGTATTTGGTATATAACTTGTGTGCCATTGGTGTGGTACAAGGAGGGGTTGAATTTTGTGGAAAAGGTAGGTAGGTTTTGGGGCAATCTTTCTGGGTTTTCTAGGGTTTTGATTTCAGATTGTGAGTTGGTAAATGGGTTTTGTTTGATTAGAAGAAAAGATGCAAAAAGGATTAATCCTAATAACGATGAGAGAAGGATTAATCTGCTTCTAAACGACGAATGGAAGGATATGCGGGTTGTGTTTTCAGATCCAATCCGCATTATTGAAGAAAGAGGTAGCAGTCCTGTGATTCAATTTGAAGTAAATTGTGAAAATTTGAGGTGAAAGAAGAATCTCACTCTCACTTTTTGTGCAGAGAAGATTAGAACTAGAAGCAAGGAAAATTTCCAGTAGTTGACTTTTCATACTCCTTGAGCGGTACACTGCGCCATGTTGCTAGCAACGGATCACGATTCACGAGCCACAAGCAAAACGACCTCAAACAACATGTCAAGCCCACCAACTGGCCAATGGGCCTCAGTACTTCTCTTCTCACCTCCTGGGCCTGGGCGTTAATTCTTAATTGATCCGTTGGGCTCTTGACTTGTGAGATTACAATTTACCAATTCCCTTCTCATTTTCCAATCATAAAAAAAAGGGTGTCGTGAATATCAATCAACTCGCCGACAGGCCATTTGATAGCGCTTTCTTTCGATAATACCGCGTGTTTCTTTCTCTAATTCCCTTATTTTTCGTTTGAAGGCAACAGCGTTCATTTTCAGAATACGATTGGTATTCGAATAAATCTAGATATTAATGTTGTGCCGACGCTCTCAAACGTCATGTTTACTGATGGAGTAAAGTTACTCCGAACTAAGACAGACTAAAGTGGAATCGCATCCTCTGCGGAGTTTTTACCTGCGGAGCTGTGCGGTTTTTTTAATCTGGACTGTTCATTTTGATCGGACGGACCAAATAAGATTTCGGCACGAATTTTAAAGCAAAATAAATACTGCCCCCTCCATCATCCGAACACTCACCGGCTGAGATTTAATCTGAGCTGTCCGATCAGCTCCGCAGGGTGCGGTTCTTTTAAAACTCCGCAGAGGATGGCGGTCCAAACTAAAGTATCATGTTTGATTGGAGTATAGTGGAATAAGTTAATGAAGAGAGAGAAAATTATAACATAATATTATTCTAACTACGGGGCTTATAGGTGGAGTAAGTTATTCCACATCTCCAAGTAAAGAAAATTTAATCCGGATTAACTCAAATGTTACTCCATCTTGCTCTTTTAAATTTACTTCTCGTTTGACTCCTTAATGCCATGTTTGGTTGTGGAGTAAGAGGTGGAGTAAACCCCTTACTCCACACTTAAAGAGTCAAATGAGAAGTAAAATATGAGTAAGAAGTGAGCTAATCCGGATTAAGTTATTCCACCTCTCTAGGTGGATTAACTTACTCCACACTTAATCCACCTGCAGAGCCCATTATCATAGGCTTGAGTGTATTTTCTAATATCTTACTCCTTCATATGGATTAATTTAATCCATGATATAAACTACCAAACAAGATGTAAAATATGAGGAGTAAGATGGAATAAGCAATTTAATCCTCGTTAACTTTACTCCACAACTTACTCGTTTGACATTGAAGAATCATACAAGTAATTAGCTAATTCACTAAAGTAGAGCCTATTGGTTGCTTAGACATGTCAATGTGGAGAGATTTTTAAGACTTATAATTATTATTTTTATATTGTTGATTTTCTTGGCACTGTAAGAGCAACCATTTGTGATTTTTAGAAAAGATGTATAGAGAATATTTTGTAGAAGCTTTTTTTGAAGTTATTGGTTTTCTTGCAACGCAAGTATAATGTGAAAAGCTATAATTTTGTAATTTTTGTTTCATGTGGTTAAACAATAAATTTTGAAACTTAGATTTCATAAGTATATAAACGTAACTATCTTTTAGATTGTATAATTTGTTTTTTAGTTTAATATAAATATAATTCTTTAAAGTCAACTATTATTTACACTATTTATTTCGTATATAAAATCAGTTGTAGATGTTCATGGAATCTTAAGGTTTCAAAATCCATTTTCTAGATAGATAGAATAAAAGAATAATAAAACAATACTTCACAATACACACACACACACACTTTATGAAAGATATATACATTGTAAATCAGTTAAATTCAAAAAATCATATATATTTCTCTAAACTTCCGATTAAGAAAAAGTAATATGTAAAATGGAATGCTATAAATTCTTGTTCTATAAATTAAAGCTTAAGATTATCAAAATCTTATTTCGAATGAAGAAGTTATGGTTCAAATAAGCAAAAGTACATAGTATGCCAGAAGAATTGTATGAAGGTTGGTGTCGTGCATAGTAATTGAGATTTGAGCTAAAAAATTTCAGACATCTAATTATTAAGATTTATTTTTTCATGAGGTGTTTTAAAAAAGTTGATATGCTCTACTTTCCCATTTAAGTAAATAAATTATTAATTTTTTGAATTAGGAATATTTGTTTGTATTAATATGAACACCAAATTGTCCATGAACATCTAACTAATCTTGAAGGTATCTTGTTTGTATGTCAATTATATGAAATTAGTATATAAGCATAGTCAAATACTTGATATTTTTTATACCTCGTCGTGTCTCAAATCATTTATCTCTGTTTTAACAATCTAAATAGTCGATCTAAACCGTTCAACATGATCTCCATATTAAGATGCTTTTGGAGATCCACTTTTTTATTTTTCTTATTTTTGGAATTTTTTTTTTTTTTACGAATTTTAGACAGATACAAAATCACTATTTTTGAATTGTCTAGTGTAATTTTGTACCTATCCAAAAAGGTATTGAAAATATTTTAAAAAATACAAAAAAAATCGCCAAGCACATTTAAATATGGAGATCATACTGAGCGGTTTTAATCAATCATTTGAACAAATATAAGAAATACGAGGCATGATGTAATCATGAAAGACCGGAGACATTTTAATCCGACAAACAAACGATATTTTAAAAATAGATAACATATTAAAATAAAATAACAATTAAACATAATAAATAAACTATACAAAAAAATAATTTCTGTTTAAAAAAAAGAATTGGAGCCGTAAAGCCAATGAGCAGCTAGCTCCGTTCTTGACAGCATTACATGATGGCCCTAAAAAAAAAGTCTCCCATTAACCCTGCGGCCCTGGTATTAATAAAACTTTCGGCACCTAACTAAAACAATGAATGACTCGAAGTTGGAGCGGGACTTGAGCATATATGGCTGTATCACATAAATATGTTCCTAGAGTGACACGTACTTGCGCTAGCTAGGAACATATATAGTGTGATACAGCCATATATGCATACGGCCTTACAGGTGAGGTCTATGAGGATTAGCACATAGCTACACAGGTGATGGCAATGGATTGCTGTTTTGCGATCCAGCCATACAGGTGAGGTCTATCCGTCTCTGACGATTAGCACATACGTACCCATGCAATAACTTTGCAAATTACAATTCATTTCCGTTCTTTAATAAAACTACTGGATATATATATAGAGATATAGTTGATGAATTGGTCAAAACTCAAAACAGTTCATATATATTGACCAACGATTTGTTGAAAAATAGTTATTTCATGTTTTCAATAGTTAGGAATTAATTAATTAATTTGTCTTTCCTTTTCGCAATTAATGCCAGCTTAAGAGTTAAGACCTGGTAGAAGAAAGTTTTAAAATGAAAGGAACATCTAATTACTATTCGAGGAATATAAAAACCAGCTCTAATGTTTGATTAATTATTACTGACGTACTACAAATCATGTGACCGTGATTTTAAGGAATCGGTTGTTATATTATATTATACATTATTATAAAAAAATTAAACTTCAACCAATTGTCAACAATAAAATCGTTCCCGATTTAATTTATTCATTAATAAAAAAAATGTCACGTGTTGTGGGGCATTAAGATTTTTAAGTATAATATTCTCTTCACTACTATATATTGACGTATTAGAAAAGGAAAATTAGAATAGCTTTTTAATATAAAGATGGAGATCTAATTTTTATTGTTTATTTAGAATTTCTACAGAAATTTTGAACTCATGAAAAGAATGTTGTACTTTGTCACTAGATTAAAAATTACATTTTAAAATAACAATAGTTTTTGCTCTCACGAGAAAAGAAAAGAAAAGGCGCTTCGTCTAATTATGTCTTGTGAAAACGTGAAATGAGAAAACAAGCATGTCATGAAATATTTTGTTACAATTAAAGTATATATTATGTTTTATTCATTAATAAATACGATCAATTAATGTATTACGACTGAGATAATATTTTTTGTATTAAGATGGTTGATTCAAAATCTGACTAAAAGATTTCTTTTACAAGGAAATTAAGAAAATTAAAATTTGGATATACTATTTATTATCTAGATAAGCCGAGGATGAAACTTGCTACAATTAAAATTTTCTTTTTTTTCGAACATCAAATGTTGATGAAATTAAATTATTAATGTTTGTTTTTAATTTGTGATTAATCTAATCTCAAATTACACAGTATTCAAATAAATACTGCATTTATTATAGAAAATATATTTGCATCTTTTGATGTCGAATTTTAGGGTCGTGATCCAATATAGAAAAACACAAATTAGTGGATTGGACAAAATTTGGATGAAACAATTTTGAATATAGACTAACATTTAAATAAGTAACATCTAACCTTTATATACGTGGATGAAACAAGGAATAGAGTAAGAATTAGGGATGGCTAAAAAGCCCGGTCGGTCCGCAGGCCCGGTCATCCCCGCTCGGAGGCCCGGTCGGCCCGGCGATGTGATGGGCAGGCCAGGCCGGGCCTGGGCTTAAGTTGAAGCCCACAGGCAGCCCGTTGGGCTTATCAGATTTTCTGATTTCTGATTTTCTGTTTTCTGGTTTCTAGTTTTCTGGTTTCTGGTTTTCTGATTTTCTGATTTCTGATTTCTGATTTCTGATTTTCTGTTTTCTGTTTTCTGGTTTTCTGGTTTTCTGGTTTTCTGGTTTCTGGTTTTCTGGTTTTCTGGTTTCTGGTTTTCTGGTTTCTGGTTCTCTGGTTTTCTGTTTTTCTGATTTTCTGATTTTCTGATTTTCTGATTTTTTGGTTTTCTAATTTTTTGATTTTTGTAGGCAAAATAGCGGGCAGGCCGGGCCGGGCCTAGGCCTGGAGGAAAAGCCCGTTGGGCAGGCCGGGCCTAGATTTTCAGGCCCGTCAGACTGGGCCGGACAGGCGGGCCATTATTTTTTTACGGGCAGGCCAGGCCTGGGCTTCACAGAATACCCGTGGGCTAGGCCCATTGCCATTAGGGGTGTTCAAACGGTCGGTTCGGTTGAAACTGAACTAATTTTTGCAAACCGAAGTTTTATTCAGTTTTAAAAAATAGAACCGAACCGACCGAACTAAACTTTCCAACCGAATTACAACTTAACCGAAGTAAATTTCAGTTTGTTCGGTTAAACCAAAATTTGATAGACTCAACCAAGAAATCCAAAAAAAAAAAATATGAACAACTTCCAGATTTGATTTGATCCAAGTAAAAAATCCAGCAAGAAATTTCGAATCCTTTAAGGTTTTCTGTTTTTCTGATCGTTGCCCAAATCAGACAAAAGGTACAAAAAGAAAGATCAAGAATAGAGAGAAAAGACAAATTTCTGAGAAAAAAACCTTGAAATCGGATAGGAGGTAGAGGAGTGAAAATGGCGCACGGATTAGTTTTTCGTTGAGTATAGAAAAGAGGATGGATCGCTTTGCTTTGATTTATTTCTGCGGAGATTTGGATTGAGGAGATTTAGATTGAGGGCTTGAGAAAGAGCAAAACCCCTAGGGCTTACTTCTCCAGGAAGGAGAAAAGAGAGAGAGCGATATGGGAGGTGGGGTGCGCGGATCAGGGACAAAAGAGAGGAAGAGAAAATAAGAAAGGAGGGGCATGATTTTCCCCATCAAGATTCGTGCATAATAAAATCGGGTGGTCCAAATAATCCATCGTCCTTACGGATTATTTAAAATAGCGCAGAGACTCAAGTTGAGGCGGCGCTAGACCCCAGAAGAAGGAAACAAATGGGGTTGGGTTGCGTGAAATGAACCCCATCCAACAGCTGCGACGCGATTTCAAAAGAATTCGGTCGGTTCGGTTCAGCCGATTTAAAAATTCTCTAAACCGAACCAAACAACAAAAACCGAATAACACAAAAAACTGAACCGAACCGAACCAATTAAACCGAAAAACCGAACTATTTAAACCAAACTTCACCGGTTCGGTTAAAAACCAAATAAACCGAACCATTTGAACACCCCTAATCGCCATCCCTAGTAAGAATAAAATTAATCTCAAATTTGAGAATAGTAGTTAATTCAATATTTTATTAGATTAGTAGAATAGTGAGAAAATCCATAAAAGACAAACGAATAATAATTTATATTTTATAATCCAAACACATCCAGACAAAAAAAGTAGATAGGAATAGTGCTAATCCGGATTAGTGACTATTTTTCACCCATCCAGACTAACCCTACATTTTTATTCAGCCCTTGCATTGTTTTAATATAAAACTTGTAGAAATATATAACAACAACATATATAATTTTAAAATGAAACAAAAACGTACACGATTGAAATTAATTTCGAAATATTTATTTTCTTGATAATTACATGTCTAATGTTGAAAGGAGGCAGAGAATGTTGCTTTTGCAACGTTTGATGTTTTTACACGCCAATGACTAATATATATATATAGAGAGAGGGGGGTTGGCTAAGCTCAAAACGTTTGTTCCTAGTCTCAGGAACAAACGATTCGGTTCTCCGGTTTTCAAAGTCCAAACGGTCGATCCAAACCGACAGATGTTTAATCTATATTAAAATGTGCTTGGAGACCAAATTTTACATTTTTTAAAATTTTTTTACTATTTATTAAGATGGTTTGAAAATAGCTGTTTTTCAATGGTGCAGAATTTTAATAAAAACAGCGATTTTCAAACCATCTTAATAAATAGTAAAAAAATTCAAAAAAATGTAAAATTTGGTCTCCAAGCACCTTTTAATATAGATTAAACATCTGTCGGTTTGGATCGACCGTTTGGACTTGGAAAACCGGAGAACCGAATCGTTTGTTCCTGAGGCTAGGAACAAACGTTTTGAGCTTAGCCAACCTCTATATATATATATATATATATATATATATATATTTACAATAGTGTACTAAAATAGTAAAACATATTTGAATATCGGTGTTACAAACATTTTGAAAATAATTTGACTTAAATCTGACTATTTATAATTTCGAAAATATGTATCTAAAGTTTCAAATTTATCCAGGTTTATCCAACATTTTTGGTACAAAAATGACTTAGAAAGTCAGTATATTGATAAAAAAAAATTATCGAATATTGATATGAAATTCTCTACCAAGATAAATGGTTATTTTTATCAAAATTTACAAAAATAACCCCTTTTAGTTCCATATCATTTCATTTAAATTTTACATATTAGGTTCGCACTCTACTTCATATATTTCTCATAAGACAGTCTAGTGACAAAGATAATGCTTCATAAATTTTTTAGAACTCTTATTTGCATTGAGATTTGTGCAAACATATTTAAAACTTAATAAATATAAATGGATCCTTGAATCTAAATGTTTATACGAATTTTGATGCAAATTAGACAGTTTAGATTTGGTTTTGAATGAGACTTTGTCCAAAGCCGTTTGGACAAAAAATCCACCCATATAGAATAGCATTCTCCGCTATTTAAAGAAAACACGGAAATTAAGAAAATTAAAATTTGGACGAAACAATTTTGAATGTAGACTAACATTTAAATAAGTAACATCAAACCTTTATATACTACGTCTTTATTTAGCCCTTGCATTGTTTTAATATAAAACTTGTAGAAATATATAACAACAACATACATAATTTTAAAATGAAACAAAAACGTACACGATTGAAATTAATTTCGAAATATTTCTTTTCTTGATAATTACATGTCAATCTAATGATGTGTTTACTCCAATGACTATTTTTTTTAATATTTCACAATAGTGTACTATAGTAAAATATATTTGAATATCGGTGTTACAAATATTGTGAAAATAATTTTACTTAAATCTGAGTGTTTATAATCTCGAAGATGTGTATCTAACGTTTCAAACTTATCCAGATTTATCCAACATTTTTGGTACAAAAATGACTTAGAAAGTCAGTATATTGATAAAAAATATATATATATATTGAATATTGGTATAAAATTCTCTATCAAGATAAGATGGCTACTTTTAGCAAAATTTACCAAAATAAACCCTTTTAGTTTCATATCATTCTATTTAAATTTTACATATTAGGTTCGCATTGTACTTCATATATTTCTTTTAACAAATGCATAATTTTTTAGAACCCGTAAGACGGTATAGTAACAAATACAATGTTTTCTGTGTAAAAAATCGTAGATAAGAAATCCAAAATAAAGTAATTATTTGTGAATATGAAATAATTAGATGACTTGACCTTTAACCTTTATTAAAAAAATAAATAAAGAGTGAGTCTATGGTACTATTTTATAAAATAGGTAGAAAATCACTTGTTCTGAAAATTCTGAACCATTCAAAAACAACAATTTTCTATCTATCTTAAAAATAGTGAAAAGATTCTAAAAAATATAAAATTTGGTATGGAAGTACATATTCATATGAAAATCAGTTTGAATGGTTCGGATCAACTGTTAGAATTTTAAAAACAAAAATATTGATCCGTATTACGGATTAATTGTGATATGCATAGTACAATAGACTCACTCAAAATTAAATTCATAATTTGTATGCATTAATATTTTCACACTATTTTTTATTGAAGAATTGCACACTGAATACTAAAAATCTTAAGTCAGTCATTAGTCACTTGTTGAAGTCAAACATAAAGAATTTGTAGATCTGTGTACCAGTGCTGGTAAACTTGGAGCAACGGAAAAGCGTGTCTATTGCTCCCAGACACCGCGTGGGGTCCAAGGGCAGTCATACCTCACTGGCACGGAAATAAATCCACACCAACCACCTCTTCATCCAGAAGGTTTCCATTTTTTTTTTTTTTTAATAAAATAGTGCCTTATTCGTTTTTTATATACTAATACTTAAATATAACTTTTTAGTTTATATATTATTATACATTAAATGGAAAGATAATGTTACAAAATTGTAAAAAATATATTATGTTATAAGCGAGGCTATGGTAATATGCATATTATACAACGACTTGCCTTGCGTTGTGAAATCATATCTTCATGATTAAAGTTTAAACAATTCATTTTAATTGTTTAACATAATTTTCATATGAATATGTATATACATATCAACGTTTACATTTTTTTATAATATTTTTAGATAAGTAGAAAATCAATTGATTTGAAAATTCTGGACCATCCAAACACAATTGTATTCTATCTATATAAACAATAGTGTTTTTTTTTAAAATGCAAAATTTGGTCTTCAAATATATTTTAATATGTAAATCATATTAAACAATTCATATCAGTTGTTTAAACTTTGAAAACGGATATAAATGATGCGAGACACGAAAGAAATGAGGTATTTAAACCCTCCTCGTCTTAATTATTTTTTAGTTCAACAGATGAATTAAATATATTTTAAAAATATTTGCTAATGACTTACGAATTATTTATAAATTATTCTCAAGTTGTTACTAAATAATTCATATGAAATATTTTTCTAAAAATTTTAAAATTTTAATATATTTATATACATTATAAAAAAAAACAAATTATATGTATATGATAATCAAATTACACACTTTTGATCTGACCTATTCGTGATCGACATCGCAAAAATTTGAACTATTTAAAGATTTTATTGGATATTTATTGGGAAGTTCCATGTGTCGTCGTCACCCTTCCGATCTGTTTTCAGGTCGACTTCATATTACCTGAGTTGACTCAAATTTATATTTTGGATCCGCACCGTCCGATCTGTTTTAGCACGAACATAAAGGGCTCCCGTGCAATCCACCTGTGATCGGGTTGGTCCGGATTCTGATCGAATGGCCGAGATTTAAACACAAAATTTGAGCTACTTCAGAGGATCGGACTCCTTACCCAGTCCGGTAGTAATTCGCATCCTGGAAAATCTCAACTGTTCAAATACGTTCAGCACGAATCTCAAAGCTCAAATAATAATGGCAACCCCTCCCCCCTCTCTTCGGAATTCGTATCCGGGGTAGTACCGCAAAAGGGAATCTTTTAGAATGATTCCCTTTTGAATAGATCCGGACCGTTCATTTAACCTGACACGAATCTCAAAGTCAAATAATACTGCCCCCTACAGTCATCCGAATCTCAAACCGGCTGAGATTTAATCTCAAACCGTAAAGTGATGCGCATCCACTGTAGTAATAGAGAGGATACGGATCCCTCTCTTCGTTGCTAGCTCTATATCTAGCCAATTTGCGCCAGGTTTCTTAAACCGATCAGCACCAGTCAACCCCGCTTCTCTCGTGAAACGGGAGGCCTCTCCGCCTTTCTCTACTATATATAAATACCCATTCACCTCTCTTCTCTCCTCGGACAAACATTCTCTTTCTCATCTCTCCAGGGAACAAACAAATCTGGTACATCTCTCTCTCTCTCTCTCTCTCATCCTTAAATAATCTAGTTTTAGCCGATTGTTTTAGGTCTCAATTCGTCTTAAGATTCAATCGGACTTTTAGCTTCTAATATGTTTTTGCCTTTTCATTTGTTTATATGCATTTTTACTACCGTTGATCGTGTGGAGTTCAGAAAATTGAAATTAAGGGGTTTAACTTGATTTATTTTTTCATCCATTGCTTGTTGTGGCTAGCGTGTTCTAGATCCAGAGCAATTTTGTCATTTATTTTACATGATTCAACTATGCTTAACGTTTTCTTTGTCTCAATTGCTTCTTTATTATTATTCAATCTGGCTCTTGTTTGTCGGCATTTTTGCAAATGCTCCTTAATTTAGTATCGCTACCTGTTACCAGTGAAGTGTACCCGACGTACCTTATGCAGATCTGGGTATTATTCTAATACGATTTGTCATGATAATAAATTTTTTAGCATGGTTTTATATTCGATTGTTTTAATCTTCTTGTGTGTCCTCTTGCCACCACCAGATCTGATTTATGTTTTCTTTATTCGTGGAGGGATAATGCTTGTGACCTGAAAAATTTCTCATTATTTAAATAGCATACTACCTTTTCTTAATTACTCTTTGGACAAGGGATCTACCTTTTTCTTTTCTTTTTTACAAAAAAAACTTTTAATGTTAGAAGAGACCTAACAGTTTCTGCTGTTTTTAATGTAATAACTGCTTAGCTTTTAGTTCTTTCTTGGAAAAAATTTCTGAAAAAAAATATTCATCACCAATTAAATTAGATTATATGTTGATATTATCCATTTGGACGTTTTTGTTCGCAACATCCCTATTACTTTACTAGCTGTCTTTCTTAAAACAAAATTTTAAAAGAACAAAAGGTCCTTCAGTTATTTTGCACATATCAATACCCTAATTGCTTTATTTGTATCTTACAATATTAAAAAAATTGATTAGTGTTTTTTTATTTGTTCAACATCAGATTTTGAACAATGGCGAATTACACCCCAAAAAACATCCTAATTACTGGCGCAGCAGGGTTCATCGCCTCTCATGTGGCGAACCGTCTGGTCCGCAACTACCCACAATACAAGATTGTTGTGCTTGACAAGCTTGATTACTGCTCCAACCTCAAGAACCTCCTTCCCTGCCGCTCCTCCGGCAATTTCAAGTTTGTCAAGGGAGACATTGCTAGTGCTGACCTTGTCAATTTCCTCCTCATCACCGAAAACATTGACACCATCATGCACTTCGCAGCTCAGACCCACGTCGATAACTCCTTCGGCAACTCATTTGAGTTCACCAAGAACAATATTTATGGGACACATGTACTTTTGGAGGCATGTAAGGTGACAGGTCAGATAAGGCGGTTTATTCATGTGAGCACTGATGAGGTGTATGGTGAAACTGAAGAGGATGCAATTGTGGGAAACCACGAGGCATCTCAGTTGTTGCCAACTAATCCTTATTCCGCCACTAAGGCTGGGGCTGAGATGCTTGTCATGGCATATGGTAGGTCATATGGCCTACCAGTTATTACAACCCGTGGGAATAATGTGTACGGGCCGAACCAATTCCCTGAGAAGCTCATTCCCAAGTTTATTCTCCTGGCCATGAAGGGACAGCCATTGCCTATTCATGGGGATGGGTCAAATGTGAGGAGTTATCTTTATTGCGAGGATGTAGCTGAGGCGTTTGAGGTGGTTCTTCACAAGGGTGAGGTTGGTCATGTTTACAATGTTGGTACCAAAAGAGAGAGAAGAGTAATTGATGTGGCGAAGGATATTTGCAAGCTTTTCAATTTGGATGCCGATAGTGTGATTAAATTTGTGGAGAACCGCCCATTCAATGATCAGAGGTACTTCCTGGATGATCAGAAGTTGAAGGATTTGGGCTGGTCTGAGCGTACCATCTGGGAGGAAGGTTTGAAGAAGACTATGGACTGGTACATCTCAAATCCCGATTGGTGGGGTGATGTATCGGGTGCACTTATACCACACCCACGAATGCTAATGATGCCTGGTTCATCTGACCCATCAGATGACACCAAGGGGATGGTAAATCAATCCACTGATAACCAATCCAAGATGGTGGTACCAACTCCGAAGTGCGGTACTCCCAAAAAGCAGAATGCCCTCAAGTTTTTGATCTATGGCCGTACTGGTTGGATCGGGGGCCTTCTTGGTAAGATTTGCGAGAAGCAGGGTATAGCATATGAATATGGTAAGGGGAGGATGGAGGATCGGGCACAGCTTTTATTGGATATCCAAACCATTAAGCCGACACATGTCTTTAATGCCGCGGGGGTGACAGGCCGGCCCAATGTTGACTGGTGTGAATCGCACAAGCCCGAGACAATCCGTACCAATGTTGTTGGTACACTTAACTTGGCTGATTTGTGCAGGGAGCACAACATTTTAATGATGAATTATGCTACTGGGTGTATCTTTGAATACGACGCAACACACCCGGAGGGTTCCGGGATTGGGTTTAAGGAGGAAGATACGCCAAACTTTATTGGCTCATTCTATTCCAAGACCAAGGCTATGGTAAGCTCACTGTCTTTTTGTCTCTTATTGTATGTTCTGCATTAGACTCATGTGACCTGCTGGTAACTAATCTTTATTTCTTAATATCTTGCATCTCTGTACTAGCAGAATGAGGACCTTGTAGGTACCATTAAATTTAATTATGAAAATATGCACATACAAGGTCTAGAAGTAGAAGTTCAAATAGTGCTAGTACTATAGAGAATTATTTTGTATTTCAGTTGTAAGAAAAAATGAAGTTGTACATACTAAATGCCAAAATTCCTATTAGCCCCTGATAACTACTCTTGACTCTTTAAAACCTTTCCCAACTTTAAATGCTCCAATAAAACTATAAAGTTTTCATTTCTGCCTCAAAAATGTAGGAAACATGTTTACCTTATAGTTTAGCATGAAAATGACCATTGGACACATTGACACATTGGCAGTGCTCCTCAATTCAGGCACAAAAGGCCATATCTGTAATTTCTAATATATCTGATTTTCAACAAATTTTCAGGTGGAAGAGCTCCTGAAGGAGTATGATAACGTATGCACCCTGCGTGTGCGTATGCCAATCTCCTCAGATCTCTCCAACCCACGTAACTTCATCACCAAAATCGCACGTTACAACAAGGTCGTCAACATCCCCAACAGCATGACAGTGCTCGATGAACTCCTCCCCCTCTCCGTTGAGCTCGCCAAGCGGGACTGCCGCGGCATCTACAACTTCACCAACCCAGGGGTTGTCTCCCACAACGAGATCCTTGAGATGTACAAGCAGTATATCGACCCTGAGTTCAAGTGGGCCAATTTCACGCTGGAGGAACAAGCAAAAGTGATCGTTGCACCGAGGAGCAATAATGAGATGGATGCCAGCAAGCTGAAGAAGGAATTTCCCGAGTTGCTGTCCATCAAGGAATCACTGATCAAGTATGTTTTTGAACCTAACAAGAAGGTTTAGGTTTGGCGAACTCGTAATCTAACCATTTAATGAATCCTTAAGTAAATGAATAAATAAATACGTAACCTAGTTTTGTTTTGGCTGAGGTGGTGTCGGTACTTGCTAGCATAGGTCAATTGACCAAAATTGGTTTACCATTTTGTTTCATTCATTATTTTTTCTTTCTTTAAAATTTGGGCTTATAGATATTCTATGATCGGTCGAGTTGTTGGTATCATGTTATTTGTTTTGGTCTTATTTGTTGTACTGCTGGATAGTGTTATTCATATATGATAATTCGATAGCGAATTTTGATGATTCATTTATGGCTCTGCCAGAATTTTGATGGTTTATTGCTTGGTCACCGTTTTAAAAAAAATATTATTCAAAAGTATGAGGGTGGTATTGCATTGAAGATGCACGTTATTAAGCTTTTGATACTAGAATAATTTCTGAAAAGAGATGATAACGGCGTTCAGAAACAAACAAGTATTGATAACTGCACAAATTAAGCCAAGTTCTATTCCATCTAACGGAGTTTTAATCTACTTGCGCGTGAGGCTGCAATTAAATGGTCTTGTTGCAAAGATCTGTTAAAAATTAAAATCTTGGATTTCTACTGTTTCGTTAAAACAATGGATTTTTTTTTGAGATGGCAATGACTTCAGGTTGTTAAATAAATATCAACTTTTTTCTTTTGAGAAAAGTCGGAGATGATAAATATTAATATATCAGTACTGTTACTGTATGGTGTACATGATTATTCTTGCTTAGTAAGCAAGATAAGTAGATATACTTGTGGTTATTACTGCAGTTTTTGTTTTGTTTTTTTATGAAAAGCCTGCCTAGTACTGTAGTTACAAGTGCGCACATGACATTATGACATATCTGCTGGGTTGGATCCTCTGATTGAGCATCAGAATCTGCTTCTTTTCGGAAGGAAAATGGGACTCTCCTTTTGAAGAGAAAATAGAGGAGAGAGAGAGGAGAACTCTTATTTTCATTCGATAGTGGCTCAGGAATAAAAACATTTGCCTAAAAAAATACATATTAGCTGTACTCACCGACATAATAGAACCGTGAAACATATATTGACAAATATGGAAGCGGCCTAATTCACTGAACTTCACACCTCCATTATTTGTAGACAATATGCAGTAGGGGTTAGGTCTATGACCCAAAATTATGCTCCGAATTTCCTTTTCAAACAAGTTTTATGAGGTCCGAGATTTGAAGCAACCTCAAGTCAGTGCAACGGCACGAGTCATTTACACTACCTTTAACAGACTCATGAGACATATTGATATGGTATCTTGTGGTGTGGGTGTGTGCATATGGATTACTTGATCGTGCAACACCTGCAACAAAACCAATTACACAAGAATCCCCACGGGAAATAAAATACTTCCATTTAGGAGGAGTGACCTGTTTTATTTTGCTATCCACATTCTTCGCATGCGAACATTAAAGATTCGGAGCTGCTGTCAGTTTTAGCCATGTTAGATCCGTCCTTTGTTTCTGTTTTCTCTCTTTTTACCTTTTTTTTTCCTCAGATCCAGTGTGAAAATGATAGAGCAGAGTAATTATTTGAAAATTAAATGTTGAACAACAATGTGGGTCCATTTAATCCTCTCCTACCAAATCATTTTTTTTATTTAATCCTTGACAGGCCTTTCGAATTCAGATCCAGTGAAATAACTCAATTTTGGATTTTAGATGGGACCGTCCGATTCGAATATCCAATTTATTGCATTTTTATTAAAAACTCATTTTAAATTTATAAAATACTCATTTTATCATTTATAAAAATAAAAAATATGTAGGCTATTTAAGAAAAATGCCAGTCTTCTAATTGGGCAGTTTTCCGAGGGCAAATGATTAATTTGTTTGCTTCTGACATATATACAATGAAATTTAGATATATGCTTGTGTTGTACCGGAAGTAGAGAAATGAACCATTTACCTCGGAAACCAACCAATTAGAAAATTGACATCTTTCTAAACTAGCTACATATTTTATAATAAAGAGTAAAAGGGGTATTTTATAACTTTAAATTTGTTTCGATAAAAAAAACACAATAAAATAAGTAAATTTTGTGAGTTTTATGAATCTAGAAGGGTAAATTTATGTGAAAGTTTCATGAATTTTGTGAGCTTCTGACATATATACAATGAATTTATAAACTTATGAATTATTTTAGTATAAAATCAGGTTTCGACAATTTGGACTCGTCATTTGAGATCAATCCAATAAGTTTTGGAGCTAAGTTCTTCCCTTGATGAGCTTAAGAGAACTCTAGTTCTACTTATTACTCAAATCTTTTTTTCCAAGAAAGTAATATTTATGTTCTAATAAATTAAATTTTATAATAATAATTTCAATTAAAGAATTCAACAGTCAAGTAAATTTTAGACGTAAATATATAATAAAAACTAATAATATGATAAATATGTGAAAGTTTCTAAAAATATAAAAATATATATCATCTCTTAATGATGACAGAAACTGGAAAAAAAAAATGAACTGTCTAATTATAATAAATAAAGAGATAGAATATAATTAAATGAATAAAGATACTAATTATGTGAAAACCTTCATATTTAATACCTTTATAAAGTTGTAATCTGCAAGAACGTCCGAATGAATTTGAGACGAGGCCCAGTTTGAAGTTTACCCATTAAGGCCCAGGATCGTGTTCCCTAACCTAAATATACGTCGGGCTTTGATCTCATTAATCAAAAAGCCTATATCTTTATGATAATATAATAATATTTAATATTTTCATACAAATTTAACATCTTTTTCTTCTATCCTCTTTTACAAGTGGATTGAAGAACGCTTTGTTTTCACGCATATCTTTTTATCTTTTAATCTGAACTGTTAAAAAATATTTGAACAATTAGGATAAAGAAAAATATATTCTTATTTTTTTTAAGAAGAGCAACAGATTTGGTTCCGTGAATGAATGCTTGAATTTGTTAATTTTCTAGAGGTCATGTCAGGTAATATTTTTTTATTCGAATTAAAGAAAGATAAAAACAAATTGTGCTATATGGGCAGGAAGGAGTAGGAAAAGCGTATAACAGAAGCAAAGATAGGGAGGAGAAGGGCAATTTTTGTTCATTAAATTATGAATCTTAAATGTTAATTTGACGGAGAGTGACCAATTGGGATTAAACAAAAGCAGTGAGGTTTTGACGAATAAATTTTCATTTTTATGTTTGAATGAGAAATTAATTGACTGTGAATTTAATGAGCAACACAACACCCATAATTAGAGGTGTGAATGGGTACGATATGGATTAGGTGGAAGCATTTTCATATCCATATATGTTATGATAACGAAAAAAATCTTACCTATATCTGTCTTCTTTAATACAGCACGGGTCAGGTAAATGAGTAAAAAAATGTCATTGATATTCTGATTTGTGCTTTCGATAAAATATTTTTCTAAACAAAAAAATGAAAGAAAAAATTAATAATGAATATAACTAAATTTATATTATGAAAATTTAGTAATATATAAAACTTTATTATATCATGTATCATCTCCACATATAAATATATATATTTATATATATAATGAGGAGGGTTCAAATACACCATAGTTTTGTGCTCCAATAATGCTCCACATCGTTATCTCCATTTTCAAAATCCGAACAGTCGATCCGAACCGCTCAAATTAATTATTACAATAAAATATGCTTAGAGACCAAATTTTACATTTTTTAGAATTTGTTTACTATTTCTTTTTGTAGGTACAATATTGCTTTTTTGAATGGTCCAGGATCTCCTCAAAACTGAGATTTTGTACTTACCAAAAAAATAGTAAACAAATTCTAAAAAATGTAAAATTTGGTCTCCAAGTATATTTTATTGTAATAATTAATTTGAGCGGTTCGGATCGACTGTTCGGATTTTAAAAACAGAGATAAAGATGTAGAGCATTATTGGAGTACAAAACTATGGTGCATTTGAACCCTCCTCATATATAATATTAGTTTTAAAATTTATCTTATAAAATAACAGATAAGAAATGATTTTTTTCTATACTCTTACTCATTATGATAAAAAAAGATCTTTACTTTATCTGTATCTGATAAGTTAAAAAAAAAAAATCTCATCTTTACACGTTTTTTTCAAAATATAATTCGGCGAAGAGTATCATTAACACCCATCTCTCTCTATTGGAGTAAAATTTGGAGTATATATGTATTAAGAGGAGGGATCAAGTTACACCTTTTTTTTTGACACATTTTGATACTTACCATTTTCAAAGTCCAAATAGTCGATCCAAACCATTTAACATGATTGATATACTAAAATGTGCTTGGAGATCAAATTTTACATTTTTTTTGAATTTTTTTACTATTTATTAAGATGGTTACAAAATCGTTGTTTTCGGACCATTGAAAAATAGCGATTTTGTAACCATCTTAATAAATAGTAAAAAAATTCAAAAAAATGTAAAATTTGATCTCCAAGCACATTTTAGTATATCAATCATGTTGAACGGTTTGGATCGACTATTTGGATTTTGAAATCGCAAAATTAACCTATAAAAAAAACAATGTCATGATGTGTCCAAAAAAAAAAGTATAATTGGATCCCTCCTCATGTATTAATGCATATTGCATATATAATTGCATATTAAATGTTGCAATAATGGATTGATAACTACAGTTGACTTACTGATGTAACGGTGACGTATAACATGTTATGGGCATTTGATATGAAATCATGGACCATGCCACCATGGGCATCACAGAAATTGATTGACCCAACCAAAAGCTAAAATTAACCTGAAACCATTACTCAAAGTGTCATTATTTTTTTCTTAAAGAGCTCTTCTCATGCTCTCCAGGTGTTCGATTCAAAACCCCCACACGTGCGCCCAATAAAAACCTTGCATCTGCCCCCCAAGAATTTCAACAGCAAGGACGAATATTATATTTGTGCCTCTAAATTAATATTCTCTGATTCGGTTTTTATTCGATTCAATATCTTATTCAAATGATACGCAGCCGATCGAGTGACATGACACGTAAAAATGCAAAGTACAAATTTCATTAATGAAAATTATGTACGTAAATATTTATTAAGATCGACGTTCAACCGACTTTAATTATTGAATTTATCTCTTTCGAAGGGATCTCAACCTTTCATTTTAACAAAGGCGGGCGGGACATATATATATAATATCAATTTAAGAACTTTTAGAAACAAAACACGTCCAAAAATTCTGGCACACATCCAAATGTCTATTTGTCTCCTCTGATATATATAGCTCACTTATCTCTTCCCAAATTATTCATTCATTCATTCATTTTTTTTCATCACCTCCTTTCTTTCTTCTCAATCTTGTTTCTACATAATTAGCAATTCATTATGGAGGTTGAGCACAGATCAAGGCAATCAGGCCGGCCAAATCAGTCTGATATCAATTAAGAGCCGTCCATTTGCATCAAGTTCGTACAAACAATTTTAAAATTTGTGCTGATCAAAATTGTACAAACTTGAGAACTTATCTTTGGTCTAGTAGCAAAGACACATGACTCCCATGTGAGAGGTCATGAGTTCGAAACTTACAAAGTGAGAAAATTCTCGATATTAATACATAAGAGTTGAACTGTTACATTTACGGACAACATGATGGCAACTTGGGAAGAGCGAAGAGCGACCAGAAAGGCGATATTTGAATCAACTACTCAGGCGATCCAACGACTCCACTCTCCTTCCACACTACAGCCGGCCACTTGCGCAGAAGTCACCAGAGCCGGCACTGATACAGCTCAGCGCAGAGTTATTAACACCGGTACGATGGAGTTTACCCCCCGCACGGAAACAGCTACCAACACGCAAACCAAACCACCAACAACACCCCTTACCACCATTAATGCCGCCCCACCAACCAGCCACAGTAATGAAGGATGGACAACCGTTGTCAGGAGAAAGAAAAAGACGTCTACAATACCCAACAAACCGTACCAGGCCAAGTCCATTCACCCAGAGCTCAAGAAATACCAGGCCTCTCTTCTAGCTGAGGGGAGATGTTTTAGGTGCCTACAGAGTGGACATAAGCACCACAAGTGCTTGGCAGCTCGCAGATGTCTTAAATGCCATGCCACAACACACATAGCCAAACTCTGCATGGCATTCAAACCTCCCCCCAAACCATTCAATGCCAGACCACCCCCCCTGCCTATAAAGACACCTCCCCATAGTCAACATACACACAACAACACAAACACTCACAGGAACAACACACACATACTCAAAGATAAGCAACCACCGCCAAACCACACCAAACCACAACAAAACCGGACCCTTTCAAATGGCAAACTGGCAAGAAATGCCCGTGCTGGACCCCGGCCTGGTGAACCACCAACGTCCGCAGGAACAGAGAACATACATCCAACCTAGAGACGGCCTCCACTCAACCAATGGATACCTTTACAAATCAGCCATAGTATTAACAGGGCCCTACTTTGCTGATAGATTCATCCCTCAAAGGCTCAAATCCACCATGGCCCGTTACTTCAGACGCAACGCAAGCGAATTTAGGGTCGCATCCACTGCACAAAAATTTGGGGACCTGCTCATTGAATTCCCTACCCAAAACATGAAAAATGAAGCAGTGGCAAGAGGAGTCTTCAACATTGGGGCAAATGTGGACGTTCAGTTGGTACCATGGACACCGGGGATAGGGTTAAACTTCGACCCCACTTCCCACAAAGCGCGGCTACGCCTTCACGGCCTCCCCATGCACAACTGGAACCACGATAACATAGAAGACCTACTTGCTGGAGTGGGCTACCTAATAGCAATTGCGCCATTTCAAGGCACTACAGACCTAGGATCCATACAAGTCCTAGTAGCGTGCCACCACACGACCCTCATCCCCAACACACTCCTAGCCGAAATAGAGCCCTACACAACGCAAGTGATAGTTGAACTTGAAGGATGGACCCAAGGTGCACGCACTGACCCGCCAAATGACCCTCCAGCTGGAGGCCAACACAACAACCCAAACAATGGCGATAATAGTAATAACAACAGAAACAATGCATCGGGCTCTAACTCCTGGCAAAGCGACTCAGATTCTTCATACTCACCACGAAGCGGTGGCAGCAGCGATGATATCCTCCGACGCAGAACAAGAAATGCCAACATAAACCCAACAATGGAGCCTCCAGTCATTCCCCAAATGGTGAACAGAACACACACAGAGGATACAGTGCAACGGTCTACAACAGGTCCCATCAAAATATTCAAAAAAGACACAGAAAACCAAGTTTCAGAAAACAGGGAAAAACAAGCCAACTGGGTTACTCTAATCACAATAGCTGACAAAACTCTGTCAGTACTGAGATTGAGTAAGCATAGGGAGCAAGGAGGAACATTTAAGATGCAGCAAGCTACGTTCAACCTAGACTTCTCACAGGAAGGACTGCGCATGCTCTTGACACCAGTACTATTTAGTCAGACTATCAGCCTAGGGACTCCCATGACACCTAACGCTACACAAACAGGTACAACTAACCTAATTTCTTTTAGCCAGGTAGAGGCCACGCCAGCTCCAGGGGACCCAATACAAGAAGACACCCCCTTTGAAGGAGGCCTGCTTTCACAGTCGGCCCAAAACACACAGCCCAGCATGGAAGTAATATCACAGACAGACCACGGCCCACCAGGCTTTGAAGGCCCACCACAATTTGTGAAAAAAAACAAGAAAGAAAAAAACGACCCCCAAACCTCAAGGCGCAGCCCAAGATTAAAAGAAAAACACAACGGCCTGTACATCCCAGCCTTAGACAAAGCAAAAATGGTAATGGGTTATGACCACACCGAAAAAGAGAAAACGGGTCACAAGAAAAAACAAAGAACAACAGCTCTCCCAACCTATTTACAATCCAAGGACCCAATCAGCGGCGAGCAGGCGGAGGTGGTAGTTCTACTGGCAGGCATTGAAATCGAACAGGAGCTGGCAGAGGCGATCGCAAAAGTGGTGCAGCAAAGCGGACAGGACGACTCGTTCAACCAGGGGACAAGGGAGATGCTGGGGCAGACAGGTGACATGCCGGGACAGACAGGCGACAACTAATCTCAGGCTTGGAAAGGGTGTCAGGGGGCAAGGAACAGTACTGACAAGTTCAAATGTATCACACAAGTATCTTAGTAATTCTAGGTAGTAAGTTTTTAGTAGTTTCTTTTATCAGTAGCAGTGAAAGATCCCTTCAAGGGACTTGTATCAGTAATTTAGTTAAGGAAAAAGTATCAACAAGATCGGTATCAGACACAGACAAGAGGTCGGTGCAGCGACCTAGACCAGGATTTGGGAAAAGGGTAGCAATTATTTTGGTTTTCAGAGCTGACAGGTGGGTCGGCAATATTGTACCCCATTTCTCAATAATTATGAATTCTAATGCTTTTCTCAATTGGAAGACCTTCTTTGTAAATGAATTACAACACACACTACCACTTCATTAGCTGGAACGTCAGGGGTCTCAATGAAAGAAAGAAAAGAATTGCGGTCAGACAAACAATTCTCATTGAAAAGCCAGACATCATCTGCATGCAAGAAACCAAACTTTCACAGATAAACCGAACTCTCCTAAACCAAATTTGTGGGAGAAGGTATGATGAATACAAAGTAATCAATACTCAAGGCACACGAGGTGGAGTCCTAATTGCCAGCAGATCAACCCAATTTCGCATCATTGACACAAAGGCTTCAGAATGCTGTTTATCTGTGCTATTCCAAGACAAGAAAGATGACTCTAAATTTTGGTTCACTGGCATCTATGGCCCTTCAACACCTCTCACTAGACCCGAATTCCTTGAGGAGATCAAATCTCACAAACCAACAGTGCCAACACCATGGATATTGGGAGGGGACTTCAACATTACCTTGCATATCCAAGACAGAAACAGGGTGGCAAATAATATGGATTGGCGAAATACAAGGCAATTCGCCCAGCTTGTATCAGATCTTGGTCTTCTTAATATAAACCTCCAAGGGAGAGCATTCACTTGGACAAATGACAGAGACTCACCGGCAATGGCGCGACTGGACAGATTTCTCATCTCAACGGAGTGGAACCAAAAATTCCCAAATTCCTCACAAAAAACCTTGCCAAGCACCTCCTCAGACCACTGCCCTATAAGCCTCAAAGCTAAAACCTCATACATGAAAACAAAATTCTTTAGATTTGAAAATTTTTGGCTGCAATTTGAAGAGATAACTGACATCGTCACGCAAGCATGGCACTCAACACCAGTCGCAACCACCCCTGCATCTTTCAAACTGAAGTTGGACATACTACAACAGCAAATAAAAAGATGGTCCGTAGCAAAAGTTGGCTCGATCAAAACACAACTAACCACATGTCGAGACTACATTGGATGGCTAGACAGTACAAAAGAAACAAGACTGCCAACTCACATTGAAAAACTCCTCATGCAAGCTGTCAAGAAAAGGTATCAATTTCTATCTGTGTTGGAAGAAGATCTCTGGAAACAAAGGGCCAAAATTAGATGGGAAATACAAGGAGACAAAGGTACAAGGTACTTCCATACTATTGCATCCAAAAATAAAAGAACTAACTTGATCTCACAGATTGAACACACTGGGAGCACATACACTGACCACAGGACAAAAGCACAAGTTTTCTTTGAGTATTACAAAAAACTCATGGGCACCCGAATACCTAACACAACACCAATTCATTGGCAAAACCTATACCCGACCCAACAGCAACACGACCTTTCTGACCTTCAATCACCAATTACAAAAACAGAAATAGAAGAGGTAATTAAGTCCTGGCCTAACAACAAATCGCCCGGCCCGGATGGTTTCACGGGGGAATTCTATAAGAAATTCACCCAACTAATCATCCCAGACCTACACGCCTTATATGAATACATTACAACAGAGGGCACCTCAATCTCACCATTAAATAACTCATTTATTATTCTCATACCAAAAATAGAAAATGCTACCCAACCTCACCAATTCCGTCCAATAAGCCTAGTAAACAGTGTACAAAAAATCCTCTCAAAAATACTAGCCAACAGATTACAGACACACATCAAACACTTGGTAGACACAACACAAACAGGTTTTATCAAGAGCAGGTACATCGCGGAGGGTTTCCTGTATGCGCAGCAAACACTCACATACTCGTACAAAGAGCAAATTCCGCTAGCAATCTTCAAGGCCGACATTCACAAAGCCTTCGACACTGTTAGTTGGGATTTTCTGTCCAACATAATGAGCAATCTAGGCTTCCAACCGACATGGTCACAATGGATTTTCAATTCTCTGTTATCAGGAACTTCTCAAGTAATTATAAACGGGTTAGCAAGGAAAAAAATAACACTGTGCAGGGGTGTCAAGCAAGGGGACCCACTCTCACCCCTACTATTTATCCTAGCTATGGACTTCATTTCCAGATGGTTTGAAAAACTCAGAATCAATGGTGCAATCAGACTCCCGGTTGCAAACATGAAAACATGCCTACTCTATGCGGACGATGCCCTATTCTTCATCAAACCGGAGACCCAACAGCTCCAAGCTCTCAAAATTGCACTGCTGGCATTTGAATCCATATCAGGTCTCGCAGTCAACCTATCCAAATCAGAACTACTGTGCTCAAGAACAAACGAGGTTCAAGCTCAAACACTGGCCAACCTCATGGGCTGCAGACTTGGTTCATTCCCCTTCACCTACCTCGGCCTCCCACTATCCAACAAAAAACTAAAAAAAGCGACATTCCTGCCACTAATTCAGAAATTCCATGATAGATTGGCCGGTTGGGCTGCAAAGCATCTCTCGATCGCCGGCAGGCTAGTGTTACTCAAAGCGGTATTGTCAGCCTTACCGACATACCACATGTCAGTTATGGCCCTGCCCGTCTGGGTAATAAATGAAATAGATAAAATAAGGAAGAAATTCCTTTGGCATGGGGTCAATGTAGAAGGTAGGAAGATGAACCTAGTTAAATGGGAAATTGTGTGTATGCCTAAAGAATTGGGTGGTCTTGGAGTGACAGACCTCAGAACATTCAATCAAGCATTACTACTCAAATGGTACTTCCAATGGCAATCCACACAACCAAAACTATGGAAAGAGATCATCTCGCCAACTGCAACACAGAATATCAATGCATTAACCCCCCAAACAACACTGTTCTCCCAAATACACGCACAACTGCTACACTTCGCTTCCACCTCTATTCTCATGACAGTAGGCAATGGGGAAGCAACAAACCTATGGCACCACAACTGGGGGAGAGACATCCTCAGCAGCACCATGTCAGCCCTGTACTCATATGCAAATAACACAAGCATGTCACTAAGAGAAGCAATTCAAACACACAATATCGAAGCCGCCTTCAGACAAAATCTATCTCAAGTTGCAGAAGAACAACTCACACAGCTAAAGCTATTTCTTCAAGAAATAAACTTGTCAGATGACCCCGACACTGCAGTATGGACAAGGGCATCAAAAGGAGACTACACGGTCAAATCCACTTACCGATTCCTAAAGGCAGCACCCACAACTTTGACAATTACAAACATAGACAGAATATGGAGCCTGGCATGCCCGCCAAGAATGCTAATCTTCGAGTGGCTACTGATACAGAACAGGTTACTCACAATTGATAACCTAAACAAGAGAGGATGGTACCTCCCCAACAGATGCATTATGTGTAAAAACCAACAGGAAACGGCGCAACACCTGTTCAGTACCTGCCCTACAGCGAGACAGACTTACCAGCAAGTGGCTGCCAGACTTCGGATTACAATACCAGGAGAGACAATCAAAACACTCATGGAAAAATCGGACAACCAGAAGACAAGATCGATCACCCTCATCTCCCAATTCATTCTGTGGAGAGAACGATGCAGCAGAACCTTTCGGGACAGCAACAAAGAAATCCCTCAACTGGTAGAAGAGGTCATGGACCAATGGAACTACAGTGGAAGAACAAACAGAACGACAGCACAATTCATCATCGCACATTAACTTCTCTATTTTAATTTTTAATCACTCTGTATTTTTTCTGCATTTTTCTCATTTCCAAAGCTCACAATAGTGAGCTTAAATTGTATCCTCAACATTAGTTGCAGCCAAATGCAATTATATCTATACATCAAACTGATGCGTAGACATCAGTTTTTTCTCAAAAAAAAATACATAAGAGTTTGAAATGTGTTGGGTGGTTTGACCCCCCAACCCATATTTCAAAAAATTGCACGAACTTAATATGAATTGAGAGACTATGATTGAATTAGTACCATACTAGATGAACGGACCTGTGTTTGGCACCAATTTAAAACCAGTCAACTTAATATGGATTGAGCGACTCCTTTTCATGCATAGACTATGTCTATGTGAACCTGTGTTTTTTTTTTTGTTTTTTTTTTCAGAATGCAACATTTTAATTTTAGTGACGTTTGACACAGAATAACAAACATACAATTAATGAAAAATTAGTACTCAATTTTATGATAAAAATTATTGTCAAATTAAATTTGTCAAACAGGTTATTTATATTTGAAATAAAAGAAAAATATATAACTATTGAGGATCAAAAATTTCATCTCAAGTTTTGAGATACTAAACGATATTTTTTTGCGCTAAAACTTGATCCTCCAGGTTAAACCCGAGTTGAATTGTATATTTCTTTGCTAAAAGGTGGTTAATACGCTGAAATTAGAGTTTCCTATTAAAATATGCATGTTTAAAGTTTCGGCAAAGTGCATCAACATATTCTTGTCAAAATATCGGTGACACACCAATATTTTTATACCCTAGTTAATTTCGGCAGTGGTGCATCTATGTATCATTACAAAAACATTGATGATATACTTAAGTTTTGTAAACTCATATCAAAACTTCAATTTGTTTTGAAAAAATATTCCTATATCTGTGAAAATCTAGAATGCGCATCACACAAAGGTGGTACGTAGACTAGGTTAAATTTTAGGAAAGAGATCACCTGCCTCCCGGGGGGCAGGATTTTCCTGCCCCCAGTGAGACTTATATGTAGGTCCAGACGGATTTATAAATTTAAATATTAGTTTTTAATTTTGATGTGGACCCACGTGTCAGTGACTCAAGAGCAGGAAAATTCTTACCCTGGGGGCAGATAATTTGGTCCCTAAATTTTACACATATCTAATTCGTGTGCCACCTTTGAAGTTTGTGTGGACTAAATATGCTGTCTTATTAAGATCTGAAATTTGACCAATAAAATTCTAACTCTAGATTTTTTTTTAAGGTGCTAACTTAAAAAGTTCGGCAATTAATCCGGACCGACTGATAAAAAATTTAAACGAGAGGGATTTCAAATTTCTTTATCATCCATTGTTGTGACAGCTGATTGTGATTTATTTATTTACAAATAAATAAAAATATTCAAATGAGCATTGCTTGAATCATTTTTACAAAATAAAATAAAATAACTTCATCGAACCATTGTTATAATGGACCTATTTCTGCAATTTTAACAAGACAAAAAAATACAATGATTGGGTCAAGAAATAGATCCACCATACTAACGGTTCGGTAAATAAAATTATTTTCTTCCTTCACCGAACCAACAATGCGATAGAGCTATTTTTTGGGTTTTTTTTATAAACCATAAATAATAATAAAAAATTAGCGTTTCAGCATGATTACTAGGTTTTTTATAAAAAACCATAAGAAACGAGTTGGCAGCCCGTTCTCTATAGTATTTTATCCCCAGAACGAGCTACCAACTCGTTCTTGATTATTTTCCAGTTTTAACCGAGAAAACCGGTTTTTTTAGTCCGGAACGAGCTGCCAATTCGTTCTCTACAGTAACCTTTTTTTTTTAAGAGTTTGCTTATAAATAAATCAGATATTTTGTTTGATCTTGTATATTAATAATAAGATTAATGCAACAATTTGAATAGAATTTTTTTTGTGTATTTTGACTATTTTATCATTTTATCAAATCAATGGATTGGTTTTCTATATAAAAAAATTAATAAATATTTTCATGAAGAAAATTAGAAGAAAATGTAAAAGTGAAATACAATAACAATACTAAAAATTTGTATCTCTAGATACTTTTTTCTAGAAAATAATGTCTCTGAATTATTAATGGACATATTTTCTATAATCTAACGGCTTTTATGGAAAAAATCGACTCTATTTTAATTTTTTTTCAAAACTTATAGTTACAGAAACTTCTAAATCCTCCATGCAGTAGACTAATGTATCATTATTCTAAAAAATCGACCAATTATAATACTAACATATTTTTTCATAAATAAAACACTTATTTTATATTTTTACAAAAAATAAGTACTTTTTAAATTAAAATGAGTTTTAATAAAAATAACAATTAAATGATTAAATTTGTTTGTTTTTAAAATATAAAAAAGTAAATTTTAAAAAAATAATACGTACATTTGAAACCAATTCATTGATTTTTATATAGAAAATCAATCCATTGATTTGATAAAATGATAAAATAGTCAAAATACAAAAAAAAATCTATTCAAAGTGTTGCATTAATCTTATTATTAATATACAAGATCAAACAAAATATCTGATTTATTTTATAAGCAAACTCTAAAAAAAAAGTTACTGTAGAGAACGAATTGGCAGCTCATTCTGGGGAAGAAAATACTGTAGAGAACGGGCTGCCAACTCGTTTCTTATGGTTTTTATAAAAAACCAAATAATCATGCTGAAACGTTAAAAAAAAATTTATTTATGGTTTATAAAAAAAAAATCCTATTTTTTTGTAAAAAAAGAAAGGCCACTTAGTAGGGGAGTAAACGGATACGGATTATCCGCGGATAATCCGCTCCAAATCCGCTTATTATCCGTATCCGATTAAACGGATATGGATACTTGCGGATACGGATACGAATAATTTTATTATATGGAAAAATAATACGGATACGGATAATTCCGTGAGGATATAAACGGAGAGGATATCCGTATATATCCGGATCAGAAATTTAATCTTTCAACAGCTTTCAATTCATTTCACCCTTGCGAAATTTCCAAAAAACATACATATTCGTTTAAGTCCAAGAATCTTGGGAGGAAAATCATATAATCTATTAAGATAGTGGATTGGTTCTCTGAACCAATAAGCAATTAGTCATGCATAATTATCACTGTGCAAACTTAAAAAGTCTATTAAATTTTTGTCAATTTAGGTAATCAAATTTGGTAATTTAAAATTATGAAATTTAGTAGAATTACTCAATATCCAACAATTATCCGCTCCGTATTCGTATTTGAAACCGTATGCGTGGATTATCCGTTCTGTATCCGAATCCGTTTAAGACGGATATGGTTTTCAATTTTGATATCTGTTTTCTATCCGTATCCGTATCTGTATCCGTATCCGTATCTGTATCCGTATCCGTATCTGTATCCGTATCCATATCTGTATCTGTATCTGTATCCGTATCCGTATCTGCTTGTTGAAAAACAGATACGGATATGGTATTAACATTATCCACTCCGAATCCGCTCCGTTTACACCCCTACCACGCAGTGCTCTTTTATTTGAACTTTTTCTAGTTTAATTCTAATTAAAAAAAAAATCTCAGATTGCCATCTTTAATACATAGGGATGATAATGATTGGGTTGGAAATCTGAGCTAGTCCAACCTATGGCAATTCCGTGCAAATCCGGCATAGCTATTTATCATTTTCTTCTTCTTTTCTTTCAATTATAAACCATACATTTTAGACACAAGATTAAGTAGTACGTATTAAATAATTAAATTAATGATAATTATTCTTAGTAGGTTTACTTTAATAATATCATGTATAATACACACACACACACACACACATTTGTAGGTTTACTTTAATAGTATCATGGATAAAATAAATTTTGCATCATAAATATATTCAAATCCTTACGATTATATACTTAGAAGTAACTTATCAAGAATTAAATTATCATATTAATATATAATTATCAAAACCGGATGGATGGGTTTTCTTTAAGTTAGAACTCAACTAATTCTTATGCTAGGAATTAGTTTTTGATTTAGTAATTAACTGAATACCATACTTTCATGTTCGAAATTTGAAAAGAGATAAATGTTAGATACAAAAAGGTTAGATAAATATTGTTGTAGAGATAAGTTAAATAATTAATATGTAAATTAACAAACTTAAAAAAAAAAAAAAAAAAAAAAAAGGTTAGATAAATGATTTAGACCGTACGTATGATCAAAATTTAAAGAGCTCAGTAGCTGTAATTTATATATATATATATTAACTAGAGTAGAACAACTAAAGTCGCTAGGTTCATGGGATAAAATAATGAGATGTCACGAGAGAGGTTGTCGTTCTTTCGTTTTCTTTTCTTTTTAGCAAAAGAAGGGTTGTCTTTTATCTTTATACATTATATTATTATTTAAATGAGTGAAAAGAAGAAATAATTTTTTTTATCTTACATATATTGACCTGAAGCGAAGGCGAATCCCCCCTAGACCCCAGTATCGATCTATGCAGAAAGAGAGCCAAGTGCAAAACTACAAATTAGGATTGTTGCTGGTAGGAGATAGAAAAAGGAAAAAGGAAAAAGGAAAATCCAACGCAGATCTGGAACAAAACATGCAACGCTATCAAACAATTGGCAATTGACACCTGTGCTCTTTGTCATTGGTTATGCTTTTTGTTGCTAGACAGATGTGCAGTACGGAGTATGGAACAACCTGTTTCTCTTCTTCTCAATTAATTTAACACCAATTTTTCAGTGGCTTTTGTAGTTGGTGGAATCAGGAATTTATAATTTAGATATAGTTTGTGTGTTATTTATTATTTTATTATATAAATCATATATTAAACTGGTCTTTTTATAAAAAAAAATATTTTTTTTATAAATTTTGTCAATAATTAATCAGGAAACTTTTTGTACAGTTTGGTAGTTTCATTACTTGAGGATACAAGTGATGAATACAAAAGGTCAAATTTTTTAAAATACCCTTTTGCAAAAAATAATAAACCAAAAGACTATGAAATTTTCAAGAAATGGTGGCTCTATCGAGAGCCACCATTTCACGTTGCGGCTCCGCAAAAATCAAAATTTTCAATTGTTTCGGGTGAAAATTTATTGATTTATTTAATTCTTTTCAAAAATAGAAAGAACAACTAATAATTTGAATATATTAAAAAGAACATCCAACAAAATAGATACTATGGTCAATGAGAAGTTTTCTAAATTAATTTTTTAATGTATTCATTTTTTGGAAAACTTTTGACCACTTGACTTTATACTAAATTAATTTGAAACTTTAAAATTTTCACATGTAGACGCATCACTCGTAAGTAGAAGGATTTCAACAGTTTGGATTCGTCGTTCGAAGTTAATCCAGAGTTAAGAGTACAAAGGGGCTTGGTACTCCTAAGAGCATCCTAGTTCTACTCAATTATTAACGTGTCTGGCTAGTATGACATCGGTGTCACATGACACTAACTTCAAAATTGATTGGATAGACTTCAAACGTTTAATTCAAGCCGTTCAAACCGATTTAATTTATAAGTAATGAGTTTACATATAAATTTTTTATATTTTAGAGTTATTTTAGTATCAAATCAAGAAGTCAAAAATGTTGAAAATGAATGTATTAACTTAAAAACTCACACATTTGACTTCTTGACTTGATACTAAATAAATTCAAAAAAATTATAAATTTTACATGTAAGCGCTCAACTAATGAAGTTGATCAATTTGATCTATTTGGATTCACCGTTTAAAGTCGATTCGATAGATTTTAGAGGTGGTGTTATATAGGCTGAAATGACATTGATATCATACTAGCTAGACTCATTATTAAAATCATCAAACTAATTTATTTGTCGAGTAGAACTAGGGTGTTCCTAAGTTCACCAACATCATTTGTGAACTCAACTCTAAAATATATCAGATTGATTTTAAATGACGAATTCGAACTGTTAAAACTCGTCTACCTTACAAGTGATGTATCTACATGCAAAAAATTTAGAATTTTAAATTAATTTTGTATAGAGTCAAGTGGTTAAAAAATATTAAAAATAAATAAATGGATTAAAATTAATTTATAAACCTTCTAATTTTGACTACTTGACTTTATACAAAATTAATTCGAAAGTTTAAAATTTGCGCATGTAGATGCATCTCTCATAAGGTAGACGGATTTCAACGGTTTGAATTTGTCATTTGATATCAATCCGATAGACTTTAGAGTTGAGTTCACAAAAATAGTTGGTGAACTTAGAAACACCCTAATTCTACTCTTATTTGTCAATCAATCTCGAATTTTTTTATAAATCATAATTAGAAGAAATGATTTTATGAAACCAACATAATTACTTCTTCTTTTTTTACAAAAACCATAAGAACCAAAATGTCATTTCAGTCTGTTAATTTTGTTTTTTTGGGACTGAAATATCATTTCGGTATCAATTGGACCAAAATGCTATTTCGGTCTCCAAAAAAAAAAAATTAACGGACGATTCTTATGATTTTTGTCAAACAAAAAAGTAATATTTTTGATTTCATAAAATTATTTTTTTAATTATGGTTATAAAAACAATTCATCGATCTCATCAAATCTGATGGTCCCCACTCCCCAGTATAAAATTACTCTACGGTGGTAAATTGGTAACGTGCAATTTCAAAAACCAACACGCAGTACAATAAATAAATTACCAAGGACCACAGACAGTATTATTTGCAATCTCCTGGAATCGAATAAGAACAAAGCGCAACAAGGGGCCCCCACACAATTATTTGGACCAATGACTGCTGAACACATCCCTACCTCACAATGACCCAACGACTGTGACACTACCACCACATCTCCCCCCACCTCATATCCTGCCTCCTATCCCAAACAAAAACAACACTATCCTCCCCATGCTGCCATGCAAATACGGTGCTAAAATTAGTAATCGTTTCCCATTGGATGACACACGATGTTGCCTGTTCCGACCGTACAAACAATCATGCGAGGTAAATTGTATACAGTAGAAGCGCAAAGCAGCAGATTCAGGGATAAAGAGAACTTCCATCTGCGCTGCGGCCTTTGTTGTGTGCTGTCCACTGTCTACTGGTTTGCACACCCTTATCAGGCCCTGTGACAAAACATGTAATATTTGTTTATGAAATCACCAAGACATATTCAATAATTTTTTTTTTAATATCGATTAACTTTTAAGTATAGTATTTTTTAAAAAAATTTGTGTGTTCGTGTCAAAATGTTGTCCTGACAGAACAAATTATAGGTTTTAGATTTTATATTAAAATAAGCAAAATATTTTTGATAATCTTAATAGGTTCATGTATCCTATTGTTTATAAGAACAAAAAAATAAGATCTTTCATAGAGGCGTCAATAAAGGAAATAAACAACTTCAATTGAAATATACATAGACCAAATACAATTAGTTTATTTTTGTTTATTTAGTTTTTTGGAGGGATTAAGCTAAAAAAATAAGAATGTCAATTTGTGAAATATCTTCAATTTTAATAATTCAACAGTGAAAATCAAACTTGAATATTTTTTATTGTATTATGTTTTATTTTAACAGGACCATTGTTATAAATTCCATTTTTGAGGGTTAAAAAAAGATCGTTGGCATTAAATTTATTAATAGGAATGTTTATTTTTCAATAGGGCTAGCAAAATAAAATAATACAAAACATGTATAAATTCTTTACTAATATGTTGTTTTATGTTATAGTAAAAATAGCACCTCATAATCTCTTCATCTTATTGCAACGCTGCACATTTATTGCTATATATTTGAATCATATATGCTGATTTAATTGTGTTACATACAAATTTTTAGTACTAATATCTTGTGCTATATATATATATATATATATATATATATTTTCATTTATTGTGATAATTAGGGGTGCACAAAGTGGGATCTGATTAGAAAGCGCATGAGCTAATTTATGGTGGGATGCCACGGAAGGGTCCGGAAAGAGGCCACGCGTCCCCCTATTTTTGTCACCTGTCGCCTCGCCTTTGTCCCAATCTTCTCTTATCTCACCACTCATCAAGACTGGTCGTAGCATTTAATATATGGATAATTGTATGTTAGTTGATACGCTGACTCGCTGTAACGCTGAATGATTTTCTTGTAGAAAGTCCACATGTAATCCATGCACCAAGTTCACGAGTAAAACATCTCCAACGACCATTGGAAACAAAGCCTACTGCTTACAAAAGGACATAAAAACTTCAACAACATTACTATCTTTAGCAAGGTTACCTAAATTGAAAATAGCATGGAAAGGGATGGTAACAATAGCAATAGCATGATGAGTGCTGTCAATGGATTTGTTCGTGCAGGAGGAGGAGTCAGCAACAGTGGTGGTGGTGGCGGGGACGTGGCGGTGGCGGAGGCGGTGGCGGCGCCGTTTGTGGTGAAAACATATCGAATGGTGAACGATCCAGCGACGGATTCGGTGATTTCATGGGGAAAGGATAACAATACCTTCATTGTGATAGATCCGTTTGTTTTCTCTCAGACACTGCTCCCGGCACATTTTAAGCATAGCAACTTCTCTAGCTTCGTTCGACAACTCAATACTTATGTAGGTAATTTTTCTATTGGTAAAGTAAATACTAATTATATATTCAGATCAAATTAACTTAGCTTCTACGTACGTACCCTGAATTTTTTGTTTATATATGATCATTAATTTATTTTTAATTCGTTTCTGGGGTTAAAGGGTATGATATGCAATGGCAGAGTTCAATGGAAATAAATCTGCTGCGATTCTTAAGGAATCGCAGGACCCTGTTTGTCCATATCCAACCATTAATGTTTTTTGAGATTCGTGCAGAAAAATCAATTTATTTAGAGATTCGTGCTTTCCAAAAAATTAATGGTTAGATATGGACAAGCAGGGTCCTGCGATCTCCTTGAGAATCGCAGCAGATTTATTTCCGAGTTCAATTGATCAATATTTTTTGGAGCTGCACCACACGCTACTAATTAAAATTTGTTAATGAATATTTGTAGAAGTTTTTTTTTTTTTAACAACAAAATTGTAAGAGTTGTAGCTCCTAATCATATTTCTTTTTTGAGAGGGAATGGGCTGGGATGGAGGTAGTGAATTCATTAAAACACATGATACACGAACACGACATGCGTGGCCTGCCATGCCGGTAGACGTGCTTGCCTGAGTGATGGGGTTGTGGACCACGGCACGGCATGAACACAGGCGAACACCCCCAGATAGAAAGAGATCAGCACAGGTCACATTGAGTACTGAACCAAGTGAGATTGGCATGGACAATCTGCTCTAATGAGGTAAGCCACAAAATTATGCTTAAAAAGAGAATTGAGTAAAACTAGAATGTCTTTAAGCTCATTGAGCCTTTGGTGAGCATAACTTTAAAACCTATTGTGATGACTTTAAATGACGAATTTAAACCATTGAAGTCATCTAATTCAAGAGTCATGGGTATACATGTCAAATATAATTTTTTGAATTAATTTAGTATAAAGTCAAGTGTTAAAAGAACCAAGTTTATAAAATTTTAATAAGTTCATTTTCATCATTTTATGACTGCTTGACTTGACACTAAATTAATTTGAAAATTTATAAATTTGATACGTAAACGCTTCACTGGTGAAGTAGATTGGTTTCAACCTTTTGAATTCATGATTTGGAGTGAATCCGATGGATTTTAGCGCTCAAGAACACTCTAGTTTTACTTGCAAGCGTGATTTTAGAGTGATTTCAGGTACCTCGAGGGCATATGGACTTGGTTATGACTCGGTTACAGTCGTAAAGCTAAATATATGGATAAGCTTATGACCAAGGTTTTCGTTTAATTGCAGCGTTGTGGAATAATTTGGGAGGATACAAATTAATGAGATATTGAACTAATTTACCATGGAGATGCATGGGTTAAAAAGCTAAAACTAACCAATAAAACTTCAATCAGACAAGAATTCAGAAAACACCAAGGTTCTAAATAGCTAGCTATAGCTGCACTGTATTTTTTTTGGACCTCAAAAGCTATATCGCTATTAACTGTTTTTCTTTTATAATGATTCTAAATAGCTAGCTATGGTTGCACTATAGCTTTTTCGGATCTTAAAAGTTATAGCGCTATAATCGCTATTTAGAACCTTGGAAAACACTGATGCGATGTACGACTCTTTTATTTTCTTTCTTTATATTGTGGTGATGCACCTACTTTAAACGTGTTAAGTTTTCATATAAAATGACTGAAGTAATCTCACAGAACTGTAAATTTGTTTCTCCAAGATGTTTGCAATGAGCCAATATAAACAGTCTGCAAGTACTCTGAAAACACTGTTACCGTGTAGGGCTCTTGCTTTTTTTTTTTGGGGGTGTGCAGTCAGTTTTACAGGTGTTAAGATTTGTAAAAAATGACAAAAGCTGTACGCAGGAATGCAATCTATTTTTGAACTTAGAAGTAATCCCTTCAGTTTCTCATTGGGCTGTTTTGTTGCTTTTGCAAAGCAGAAAATTCAATCCTGCCAAAAATGTGGAAGGTTAGTTGTGTTTATCTTGGTAAGAGAGAATAGTCGTTTTTGTCTACTAATTTAGTATTAAGCTAAAGATAAACTGAGTTTACAAAGAGAGAAAAAGAAATGAAGAAAAAAGAAAGAGAAGATTCAAGCACGCTTTGATCACATCCATTAAAATTTAGTAAAACCCTCTAATTGTCAAAGAAAATAGCAGATATCGGATGCTATTTTTGCCAATCAATGAGAATTTTTGTCATCTACCCATCTATTTATTTAAATTTAAACCTTATAGTGTAGTTGATTGTCAAAATTGGAAATCTTAAGATAATTTAAAAATTTTGTTTGGGCGGTGATATTTCTAGTAGAGGAATTGATAATAGCAAAAGTTTGAACAACATGGCTGATGTTGGAGACACTTGGCACTAGGGTTGTAAATGAGCCGAGTTTGAGCAACTTATCTCCAACTCGTGCTAAGCTTATTTAGTAAATGAGCGAGTCAACTCAAGTTCAGCTTATTACCAACTCAAGTTGGCTAATAACTCGTTTAGAACTCATTTGACCAGTCAATTTCTTTGGTTATAGTTATATACTAGCAAGAGTTTATCTAAACACAAACAATTCAAACATAATTAACAAGACAACTAACAAAACATACAATCCCAACAACAGTTTAGGAGTTATTTAGAAAGGCATAGGTTTTGTTATGATGAATTTTGTATAACTCGAGTTGTCAATGAGCAAGTTGGGAATGCTCAAACTCAGCTCATTTACTAAACGAGTCAGCCAATATCAATATCCATCACATTAATATCCAATCAATTAGGATCAATCTAATATATTGGATTTTGTGTAATAGAAAAGCCTAACGGGGAGTAGAATAATTAGAAAATAGATAACGGATAATTAGCCTATTAAACCCTTGTAAGCAATGTCATGAATAATCAACCAAACAATGAAATGATCTCTCTTTCAATTCAATCTCAAATTCTAACAATGGTGGAATGCTGCATATAATGCATTGTTTTCTTTTGCCAAGAAAAAAAAATGTTTTGTAATCCATCAAGAAATAAATACTTAAATACAAGTGTAATTAATCTATTAAGCTTGTTGATAGAAGTTTTTTTTATATATACCAACAGAGGAAGGATAGTATTTTTCCCAAAATAATATTGTGAGTACCTTTTCTGGGCTTTTAAGTAGCAGCTAACTCGGTCTCTGGTGTGCTTAATTTGAGAAATTACCTTAAAACTTGAGCAAATATATTGTAGTAGTATTCTTTTGTAGTATATTGCTATAGCAAACTGTACAAATTTATGTTTAGGTAGGAAAATTCAAAATTGCAACTACAGTAAATACTAATTAACTTTGTGTATACGATTGTAGCTGTGAAAGACAAATAAAAACTATTCAGAGCATCATTGCTGTGAGTATATCTCTGTTTTTTTTTTTTTTTTGTAAAAATATACCCTTTCATGGTATATACCTTTTCTTGACTTGGTGATGCCTTGGATATTTTTCTGGGTACATTCAGTGGCCCCTTTTATACTTGTTATCATGTTCTCATTCTCCAATATAATATGAACCTGCAGTCTTTCTAGGCATAAATTCAGCACTAATTAAACTCACTATTTAACATATCAGGGTTTCAGAAAGGTTGATTCTGACAGGTGGGAATTCGCACATGTCTCTTTCTTGCGGGGCCAGACCCAGCTTCTCAGGCGCATTGTCAGACGTAATAGTGGGGCCACTGGTGGCAAGAAGAAAGAATTAGATGGAGGTGAAGGTGCCTTGGATGACGACAACAGTACAACAATGGTGGCTATGGAGGTGGTGCGCTTGAAGGAACAGCAGCGTGTTATTGATGACAAGGTGGCACTGATGTGGCAACGTGTTAAAGAGACCGAGCGCCGGCCCAAGCAGATGCTGGCCTTTTTGGTAATAAAAGGATTTATTTAATTTGTCTATTCTCTTATGAAGGAAATGATCTTTTACCAGTTATACCTTATTACGAGTTCTTAGCAGTCCTTTGATGGTGATGATGTTTTCAGCTAACAACAATTGGATGGGAATTCTTAATTCTGGCACTCACAAACATAAAATAAACAAGAGTATATGAGCCAGTTAACTTCAAAATAAACAATCTCATACATGGCCTTCTGACAATTACATAAAATTTATAAGTTCTATTAACATGAAATTCAGCTATAAAATATGTCCAATCTGGAGCTTCTTTCTTGTTTTTCTCATAATGGGTTAAATTGTCCAATTATTATTTTTTATTCTTATTTATGTCACCATATTGTCCCAATATTTTAAGACTAGCTAGAAGTATTTTTTGAACCAGTAAGCTTTCTGTACAACAGGTAAAGGTAGTTGGGGATGCACAAATGCTTCAGCGCCTGGTGGGACCTGTAGGAGATGATGGCATTCTGGGTGGGACCCAAGTACCAGGAGAGAAACGGGCCCGGCTTTGCGTTGATGATGCGACCAACTCTGGCCATGATGGCAACATGAATTCTTGGCCATTGGATATTGATCAAGGGATGCTTAACGATAGTTCCCTGTTAGGTTTCGGAGACTTGAATGTAAGCACGTCAATCCCGACTGTCAATGCTGGTGCATTTTGGCCTGGAGATGGTGGAGGCTGTGGTTATGATCCATACCATTTTCAAATTAACTAAAGATGCTAACTATAAGCAGGTCTATATTGGTCTTTTGTTTGTTTGTTTAATCTCTAGGTTAGTCGGGGAACAATTGGGTCTTTGTATCTTGTTTCTTTGCATTTCATCAGTTTGGTTTTCTTGTTCTCATGTTTTGTACTTGGCACCAAGCAATAAAATTGTGGTTGTTTATTGTTCCAACCCGGCTTTGTTCATGGAGTAGGGGGATCGCTTAGACGATATTTATTTTCATAATTTTCACGATATATTATTAAACAAGATTAAATAAATTCATATTATATAGATATGATATATGAATAACATAAATTATGTTCATATTTGTTGGATTTAAATTTAAATTTTATTTTTAAAGATTAAAAACAATAGTATTTTCAAGTGGTTCCTCTCTTGTTAACTTGTTCATTTAGCCAATATACGACATTTGATTGTATGATATTATTTATTATGCAAACGAAAAATCTCGATGGACGTCCCTAAAAAGTGTTGTCAAACAGCTGTACTTTTGCAACTTTGAAAGTAGAAAATAAATGGCAGGCCAATTCAGAAGTGAAACAGTCTAACTTTCTTTGATAAAGGAACCAAAGAGTTTGATCCAAGCAGGGGTTTAACTACTTGCTTGAAAAAGAAAGCAGGTAAGCTAATATTTTTCTACAGGGCCTTTTCCTTTACGACAAGAGAATATTCACAGGGTTATAGAGGTAAGAATTTCAAAATTAAAATTTGCCTGTTCATCACATTCACTGGATTGGTGACAAACTTTCAGCTCTTCTCATATCATAACCTGAAACATCAGCCTTGTCAGTAAGTTCTGAAGGAGTTTTTTCTATGAAACATTGCTGACAGATAAACTAAACTAGAATAAAACGCAGTTTGTGCAAATAAGGGCTTTTCAAAAATTCATTGGCGAAGCTAAATATATGCATCTGTAGATAAATGAAGCTCGTATTAAATTTAAGAAGGCTTACTGGAACACATTTGTGCGGTTACGAGATTGATTAGGCCGATTCACTGGAGTAAATATAAGATCCCTCAAGGTGGCTGCTGGGTTGTTCGGGCCTGAACCAAACCCAGCCGCATTGCTCAAACTGGGTCCAAACCCGGCTCGGGGTGGCAGCATTCTGCTGACAGCCTCAACCGGGCTTCTACGGGATGTGCGGGCTGGTGATCCACCCGAAAGATCAAATGGGCCTCCTGATAGTACACTCTTGGTGTTTGTGTGCCTTACAGGTGGGGCCCATGCCTCCTCTCCTCTCCCTGGAGTTTCAGGAATAAGATTGGACCCATCTGCAACACATAAATAATCTGATATTCTTCTTTTGCAGTTCTATTTTTTACTAAAGATACTTTTAAACGCAGTATGATCATATATTGGATCGGCTGTGTATCACTTATGCTAGGTATGGATGGGTATATCCAGGTGGTAGCAGATGTGATGCTCCTTGAAAGCAGATCAATAAAACTGGTAGATTTTAGTTGGTTATATGTGCCTCTATAAGAAGTATTGTAGACAGCACAGAATTGTATTGATAGTGCGACTGATTAAGAATTTTGTCATCAATTGCTTAAGCTTTATTTCATATCGCTAAAAAATTATGTTCCAGCAAGAAATACAAAATCTGACTTTAGAATTATAACTTGGTCAAGAAATTAATTAACACAGATTACCCTGTCTGAGAGGTGGGTCCCTCTGCATCATGTTGCCCATTCCAGAGAACAAATCAGGCTGGTTTTTTAGGAAGCTTTTAGCTGGTTGAATTGCTGAGCGCTTGGCTGACTCGTACTCTTGTCGTAACTGATCATACAGCTCATCCAATTTCCTCTTCTGCCTGATAAAAGCCAGATTAATTAAATATTGATAATGGTGATAATAATAATTACAATAATGCTGTCTCAGTTTCATACATCTGAATCTGAAGGTTTGTAAATAACTGATGAGCACTAATGTATGTACAAGTTTGTAATATAAATTGACTGGCACCAAAAATAATCCAGTACAATATCTACAGGTTATGGAACCAGGACAGTGCATTGTTTTAAATTCTCTTCTAGGATGAAAAATGGCATTACCACTGCATTAAGCTTTGGTTGCACCTCAGTTCACCAAAAAATTCACCAATAGAACCTAAGTATAAATGCTAACAAAAATGGAACTGATACGGATAGAAATCCATTACTCCCTCGGCGCATAATCTGACTGCTGACACAACTTTATATTCCTTTAAAAAAAAATTCAGATCAACCTGGATTTTTCAGAGTATTTCTCCTGAAGCTCCTGTTTGTCTTTGGTCAGATTCTCCAACTCCTGCTGCATTATTTGGCACTTTCTGGCCATTTTCTGGTATGCACTGTGCACCTCCTCCATTTTCTCTGTGAATTTTGCTTGCATGGCCTCACATTTTTGTCTGTATTGGCTGACTATATTGTTCGTTTTGTATTGCATCTCAAGTTCCTTCTGACCAATGTAGAACATGATGCTTTTGTATGTAGCCTTCATAACTGATTTATATTTTTTAAGGAATGAACTTTAAAATTCTATTTTGGTTATTGTTAAATGCAATAGTATGAATAACTTTAAAATTAAAGTGCAGTTCTGTATACGGCCATAGAGTAACAAATTGTACATTATAGTAAGATATAACTTTTCATAAACCCCTGTATAAACTATGTATGGTACTGAAAAGTGAAATAACTCATTTACATATGTAAAAGATTATATATATAAAAGACCCAATTTATCCTTTTGGGCAACTTATAAAGTACAATTTATACCTTTTTCATATAAAAGTATAACAATACATCACAAAATAATCACCTTCTTTTTAAGGGGATAGATATATTTCCAGAATTATGTAGGGTTATAAATGGTATTCTGGTATTCTACTCATATTTTTGCAGGATACATGCAATGCTTCTAAAGTCTTTAGGTAACATATAATAATTCTGCATATATAATGAGTTTGGCAAAGGTTAATTGTTAATAGCTTGAGTTATAATGCTAAATTGTAATGACAGGATAAGCAACTGTTAAAATAGATACTCATTAACCATGTGGCAAAATCACCCTGTAAGTATTTTTCTGTTTAATGAAAATTTAGTAGGCCTTTGGCCTGCTACTTCAAAGTAAATGTGTTGTGCGATTAAATAGGATACGGATCTGTGGAGATACTCCAGCCATTGACAACTGAAAAGAGGAGGTTACATTTCAGAGGGGTATGCTGCAGAATTTTTTTTAAAATCAGAAATAGTAGAAAGCAAAGATGTTGGATATATCTTACATTTATCCATTCTTCTCCAGGATTCATCTCGACTGGTCGCATAAGGCTGACAAACAGAAAATATGCCTGCTTAAGTATATGAATGTATTTATATTTCAAGTATTACTAAACCACGACTATCTAAGACCAATTGGTGCAGCAAGTACAACAGAACAAAACATATCAGTTCCTGGTCAACTGTAAAATTTTGTTGATTTTTAGTGTCTTTTTAATGGTACTTGGCACCCTGCTGGTCAACATAAACTAAGGATGAACTACAACATAATGGTTCAAACACGTGAATAATACCTAAGTCGAGGTAAATTCAGTACAAGGGCAGGCCAGCATACCAATGATATCTGGTACAGTAACAGGTGGTTTGTCGTAGATACCAATGTCTATTAAACAATGTAATTTTTTTATGAAACCAACATTTTTCAGCCTCCCTTATAAAATGAAATTACATGATATAAGGTTACCCCCTGCCCCCTCCCACTCTCAATTTTCTGCTCCACCCCTGCTAGTCTACTATTGTTATACATTGCAGAACTATTGGTGTGAAATATAAGAAACCTTTTAGAAAGCACTTGATCGCAAATTGGACAGGCACCATCACTGTTTAGTATCTTATTAGCATCTTCTGCACCTTTCTATATGTTAAGGATTTTCAATAATTCACAAACAATCATGGGTATCATCTGATCTGTTAACCAAGTTTTCAAGTACAATTTAATTAAAAAATAAAAGGGAAGAATTTTGCAGCCTTCTTTTTCTATTGTAGGAAGAACTTAAGGTCATTGTCTTCTTACAATACCACCTACTATATATCCTCATTTGGAAAACACTGCTTAATTGTGGAATTTGCAAAAAGAAGGCACCATTTTAAAAGAGATTCTGACCAAATTGTCTTTTTACTTATCTAAATTCTTTGACAAATTTGCCCTTCATTATCTCTTCTCATTATCATTGTTGCATTCAGTTATTTACTCATTTTTCAGTTAACAGAGAATAAGACCTTGCAGAAATAAGACAATTAAACGGTAAAGTAGGAGGAGATTAGATTGGGGGGGGGGGGGGGGGGGGGGGGGGGGGGTGGTACTCTTTTTTTTATTGTTTCCAGTAATATTAACATAGGTGGAAATGTGGAAATTACTGTAGAGGAAAGTGATCATTACTTTTCAATTTTTTTAACAATGATTGTTCGAATTGGTAATGGTACTCTTTGCCCAAGAAAATCCTTTAACCATAAATGCTTATTTCTAAACATTTGTAAAAAGTTATACAAACTGTCTTTCTTCCAACAAAGACTTAATATTGAGAAGGCTTAACCTGAAAATCCACAAAAATTCTCAATTAATTCAAAGAGGTCAAGAAAATTTAGGATACACAGTAGATGGCCACAAGTTGTTGAAATAGCTCGGCTTTCCAACTCTCTCCAGCAAGCATTGCACCTCATCTTTTTTCTTCTTATTGCACCTCTGTACAATACGAGTTGAACTTTGACCTGCGATAAACAAAAAGATAACCGTGTTTAACGAATGCTATATGTTTGGTAGAGAGCATAAAAAAAATGTAAATCTTTTTCAATTTGGTTTATGAATAATTGGAGAGCATAATAAAGATAATCGTGCACAATTGGTATTGGGGAAAAGGATCTGCAAATAAGATAGTTCTTCTTTTGAGATAAAGACAGGGTCAAATCTTCCAACTTTAAATATCCATGAGGGATACTTCAACTGGGTTTGGCAAGATAATTCTTGAGTTTCTACTGTGAACTACTTGAAAGTTCCATTGTTAAAAGAGAAAACATTGAAGAACCACAATTAATTATATAAAATCTAATGCAGGCGTACCCGTTAATAACGCCAATGAACAAAAAGAAACTCAGCAATGCCTCAGGGGCTGAAGAAAGGTATACAAAACATGAATTAGATCTATGTTATTGATAATAATTTAAGTAAACAACACAGATTGATCTGACTTACAGATCAGATAAAGCTGTTTCCCTGCAAAATGTCAATCAATTCTCTTACGTCATGGACAGATTGCAACAGATATATTGGATATAGATTGTTTGTATTCTCCTATAACTATACCAAATAGGTTCAAGATCGCTTACTACGATAGCAAATATAATACTTCTGAGATGTCATGTTACCTCAGAATTATCTAACTTTGTCTAATCTGACAAAAACAAATGAAGCATAATGGAATGCTCCGAAATAAGAATGAAAAGCATCCTAATTTGAAATATAAGTTGGCAGATGTTGATATCCCAAATAGAGAAGTCAGAATTGCTCATAGGTTCATCAAAATCCCATAAAGATTAAAAGGAAGAATACTTTTAAATTTGGAGAAATGATGAATGTCTAAGCATTTGTTGACAGAAGCACAGTTAAGTACATGGAAGCAGCTGAATAATCACTAGTGTCATAGACAAACAATAAAAGTTTAGAAGAAGTGAGGAATAACGAAATTATCCTCCAGGTGACGTAAGTACCAGAATTAGCTAATAGATTTGAATAAAATAGCAGTACATGATGGCATTCATGTAGAAGCACAATTGAGCAGTCTCAGTTAGTTACATGAGCACGATTCAAGATGAAAAGATGAAATACGATCAAGTATTGATATAAACTGAACACAGATTGGAGGATATGACAGGATTTGACTGTATTTATGGACAGGAGAACACTAGAGCGTCAGCAATCATTCCTTTAATCAATAGACTCAAAATAAACTTCTAAAAACAGAGAAACGACGAAATATATTTCCACATCAAGACAAGAGTCATGACCTCTACCATAGGCACTGGATCGGACGCTAATCATGAAATCGTTGTGAAACAATCGACGAAATTGCATGAGCGGATGAACAAAACAGAAGAGCATAAACAGTGAGAATTGGTGAATAGAGATCTTACTTGTTAAGGATAGCTAAATGGCGAGATCTCTTCTAGTATCGTGAAAGAAAGAAGGAGCTTGTTTCAGAAAGAAGAAGAACAGAGAGCGGATCTGATCGAGGCAAAGAAGAAAATGGACCGACGAATGGCGGCATCACAGTTTTTTATAGCCGGGAATTTGAATTTTGAAGGTCAATCGTGATTACATCAGCGGACAGCGGTCAACAGATCGATAGCTATCATCTTCAGTTTTATAGTACTGGACAGGTTGAAAATTTAGCGGATAACAAACAGGAAAGGGCGGCCAGAGGCAAGGGTCAGGTCGGATCCGTATCCTCTCTATTACTACAGAGGATGCGAATCACTTTACGGTTTGAGATTAAATCTCAGCCGGTTTGAGTTTCGGGTGACTGTAGGGGGCAGTATTATTGGACTTTGAGATTCGTGCCAGGTTAAATGAACGGTCCGGATCTATTCAAAAGGGAATCATTCTAAAAGATTCCCTTTTGCGGTACTACACCGGATACGAATTCGGGTCAGAGATCTGTGTTCGAAAATGGAGGGGTCGCAGCTTTTTTTTTTTTTCTTTCGTCTGTTTTCATTTTACTTCAATTAACATTTTTATTTACTCGGAACTGCGGCCTGGCCCAACTGATCCAACAATGGGCTAGGTGGGCTTATATACTTATTTTCCTTCTCTTTTTTTAATTTTGATCTTTCACCACTGGCAGCTACTTAGGGGTGTAAAAGGATACGGATTATCCGCAGATAATCCGCTCCGAATCCGCTAATTATCCGTATCCGGATTAAACGGATATGGATACTTGCTGATACAGATACAGATAATTTTAGTATATGAAAAAATAATGCAGATACAGATACGGATAATTCCGTGAGGATATAAACGGAGCGGATATCCGTATATATCAATCTTGATACAAAAATCATATAGTCTATTAGGATAATGGATTAGTTATCTGAACCAATAAGCAATTAGTCATGCATAATCATCACTGTACAAACTTAAAAAGTTTATTAAATTTTTGTCAATTTAGGTAATAAAATTAGGTAATTAAAAATTATGAAATTTAATAGAATTACTCAATATCCGACAATTATCCGCTTCATATTCGTATTCGAATCCGTATCCGTGGATTATCTGTTTCGTATCCATATTCGTTTAAGACGGATATGGTTTTCAATTTTGATATCCGTTTACTATCCGTATCCGCTTGTTGAAAAACGGATACGGATATGGTATTAGCATTATCCACTCCGAATCCGCTCCGTTTACACCCCTACAGCTACTGCCAACATTTTTATTAATATCCCAGTTAAATAAATATTTCTAAATGTGCCTACTAAATTATAAAAATACTCAAACTGGTAAATTATTATCCGGTTTTCATTTTTTTTCAAAACCATATCAATAATTGGTCGGATCTAAACTTTTTTTTTAAATGTTAAAATTTATTTATTTTTTATTAAAATATTATAATTTTTATATATTTCTTTAAAATAGATAGAATATTATATAATTTGATTTATTAGAAAGGCAACAACAAATAACCCGGATCAATATTTTTCAGACCGGATTTTTTGCGGTTGTAAGAAAAATTAAAATATTTTTTGTGTATTATTGGAAAATATATATATATTGAACCTGAGTTATTGATCCTGGTTCAAAAGTTACTTCGAGCTAAATAAATAAAAAATTGGGGTCCTTTTAGTGTTTACCAAACGGTTCGGTCCGGTCCGGTCCGGTTCAAATTCGGCCGGTTCACGGTTTTGCACGGGTCACGGTTCTCACGGTCCAAGGTTCTATACGGTTCGGTTCCGGCGGTTCTAACTTGAAATAGTTGGCTCAAAACCTTGCTAGAACCATGGTCCAATTTCGCACGGTCCGGTCCGGTTCTAGGTTCGGTTCGGTTCGGTTCCGGTCCTAGACCAACCCCTATTACCATTTATTCATTTGAATGTTAATTTTCCTTGCTTAATTTTTGCACCCATCTTATAAGATTTTTATAAATTATACACTTTATAATCATAATAAGATTTTGCAACTAAATATTTTTTTTGAAACAATGAAATATAATTTTGAGAATAATGAAAAGAGCAAAAGTTTAATAATAATAAGAATATGTGAGTATGAGGTCCGGTCCGGTCCGGTTTTGTCACGGTTCCCACGGTTCACCGGTTTAGTAGGGTCCGGTTTAGTTCGGTTCTAGTCCAAAATATTAGATAAAAACCTTTCTAGAACCTTAAATTGAATCGGTCCGGTCCGGTCCGGTTTTGAACCTCGGTCCGGTTCGGTACGGTTGCGGTCCACGGTTCCCACGGTCCGGTTCTTGAACCCCCGGTTTTTTTCAAAACACTAGGTCCTTTTAGTACATTTAATTTTAAGATTTTGTATCTATTTTGAAAAAAATTGTAATAAATGATTACATTCACGAAAAGTTAGATTGAACTTTTATTTTTTTCAAAAATAGAAATACCACAATATTTTTTATATTTACATAAAAATAATTTTTTAACCGGGATCAATAACCCAGATTCAAAGCATTTTTTATTTTTTTCTAATAACACACAAATAAATATTTTATTTTTCTTACAGCCAAGAAAAATCCGGTCTGAAAAATATTGATATGAATTATTTGTTGTAATCTTTCTAATAAGTTAAATTATATAGTATTATATTTATTTTTAAAAATTATAAAAAAATTCTAATATTTTAATAAAAAATAAATAAATTATAATATTTTCTAAAAAAAAAGGAGTTTAGAATTGGCCAATTATTGGCCAGTTTTGAAAAAAAATTAGAAACTGGCCAATAATTAATCGGTTTCGGTATTTTTATAATTTCTGTCAAGAAGTGGACACATTTCAAATTTTTTATTTAACGTAGGCTATTAATAAAAATATCAGCAGCTGCTGTCATACTTCAAAAAAAAAAATTGAAACTTCAATTTACTGAATTGCTCCCATTTGTTTATTTTTCTTTTACTTTAGCTTTTTTCCATTTTATGTCATTTTTTAACATTTTTTATGCATGCATTTTGTTTTAATTGAAAGAAGCAGGGCGGATCTACATGTATGTTAGAGATTCTAAGTCATTCTAATGATTTTAATTTTTTTAATTATGTATAGTAAAATTTAATTAAATTTTTGCTTTTTAAGTTTTTATATACTCTAGCCTCTTATAAAATATTAAAATGATAAACGTGTGTTTGTAGTCTAGTAGTAAGAGTTTTATTTAGTGTTTGTAAGGTTATGGGTTCAATTTCTACTAACCACATTTTTTTTTCCTTTTTCACATGTTATGCATTTTATAGATTAACCCTCTCTATTCAAATTTTATAATTCAGCCCCTGGAAAGAAGTATGGATATAATTGATAACGAATAAATACAAATAGATGTGTCAGAAGGATTAGCACACAAAATTATTTTCATAATATAGTTGACAATAATTGAAGAATATATGTCACTTTGGGTCATTTTATGATTTGAAATGTGCTAAAATTAATTGAAGCACGCAACGACTTCATGTGTGCATTCATTCTCCAAAAGTTATTTCAATAAATAGATGATAATATTCGGAGACCAACTATCAATTTCGGTAATTACATAATTTCAAATCATCTCGAATCGATAAAAACATCAACACAGACTAAAGATTTAAATAACATTTATTGCATCATAACAGAATGACTAAAAAACTAGCGCTGTGTCCATATTGCATTGCTGTAGCGTGCTATAGCACTGATAGCGCAATAACTTTATGGTCCGAAAATACTATAGCGTGCTGGGAAATTTTACAAAATGCACTTCTCTTTCAAAACATGGAACAAAATATCATCCTTCCAAAATTCTTAACAAAATGTCCTTATGGACCCCACTTGTTCCCTCTATTTCCCTCCCTCTCACTCCTCCCAATTTACTCTCATTTATTCTTTGCTTAAGTAAAATATACAATTGTGATCAGGGGCGGAACTCAACTTCAACTATAGGGGAGGCTAACCATATAAATATAATATTTAAAAAATAATTTAATCAAAATCAAAATCTTTATAATACAAGATAGTATGATTCTTCACTATTTGCTTTTATTCACCTTGCAATAAGAATCTAAGATCTTTCTTTTAGATATAGTATTACCTATATTTAAAATATATACAAAAATTTAAATAATCTCGTCTATAGATTCCATACACAAATCATTTTTATCATAATTTTTTTAAAACTAAAAGACAATCTAGTATGAAAATAAAATATTATAATTACAATGAACAACAATTTTAATAATCGATGAATAAAAAACAAACCTCAATTTCAAAGGAAAAAAATATCACGTACTTATTAATTTAAATTTCATCTTTTTGATTTTGATGTTTTTCCGGTAACAATCAACGATGCTTTCTAACAATAGTTAAGGTGACCTCTCCAAAATGCTTAATAAAGGAAATACTTTACAGTTTCTTTTTCTTTTTGTTAATTAATTTTTTTTTTCTGTTTTACAATTGGAGAAATTAGTAAATAAAAAAAAATGCCATATAACATTGGAACCCTTTAATTTTGTTTTTATTATCATAGGGGTGGCTAATTCATGCAAAATAAAAGTTTTAGTTTAATTTTTATATACTTGATAAAAGAAAATTGAAAATGTTGGGGGTGGCTTAGCCACCCCTAGAGAGGCTTACCTTCCGCCCCTGATTGTGATCTCTCATCAATATTTTGATTAATCTTTTTTTTATGTATATAAATTATTTAGAACAAAAAAAATTAAGTGTGAAATTGTATTTGCTAAAATTAGAAAGTATAATATTAGTGTATATATAGAATATTTTCAACATATTGTTCTTTTTGAAAAAATATTATAAGAAATGGTATTAATTTATTCTATAAACTATTTTTCACTAACATATAATAATTTTAACTTATTTACCACATCATATGTTAAGAACAATTTAGTGAGATATTTATGCTTCAATAAAAAATATTATAATTATGTATAACATATCTTAAGAAATTAAGAAATAAATAATGTCATCAGTTTTGAATCAGTTACAATGCAAGTAATACGACTCACCATTGAATATATTATGGTGAAAAATTAAAAATTCAACTTTGCTGAATCTGGTAATTAATCGGAGCATATATATATATGCACTTCGAAGGTGTAAAAAATGTATCCCAAAGTCATCTCAATCACTCATTGCTATAGTATTCTAACTCAATATTTCTTGCACTTGTTATTTATTTCTTAATTTCTTAATTTCTTAAGATTATATGAAATATATAATTAGTATATTTTATTGAAGTATAAGTATGTCACTAAATTGTTCTTAATGTGATAAAATCCCTTATTGTTGTGAAAACTAAGAATATGAAATTTATATAGAATAAACTATACAAAATGCGTATGTTAAAAACATTTATTTGTTAGATTTTTTTTACGATATAAGTTAACACCATATCTTATAACATAATATTTTTTTAAAGACCCATATGTTGGAAATATTATACATTTATGTTAATATTATACTTTCTGGTTCAAATAAATAAAAATTTGACACTTTATTTTTTTTATTCTAAATCATTTATACACACAAAAATTAAAAAATATTCAAAATGAGAATGAAATACAATTATATATTTTACATAAGCAAAGAATAAATGAGAGTAAATAAAAATGAGTGAGAGCGATGGAAAGAGAGGGAACAAGTGGGGTCCACAAGAGCATTTTGTTAAGAATTTTAGAAAGAGGATATTTTGTTCTATATTTTGAAAAAGAAGAACACTTTATAAAATCTCCCATAGCGTGCTATTTAGAATTTTGACACAGACACATAACATGTTGTAAAGGCATTCATGTATAGCATATCATATATGTGCCAAAAGTTAAATTTTAAAATAGAATTAACAAAAGGAGATTATTTTAGCAATTAGAGATTAATTGTTATTTGATCTTACAATTTGAAATAAAGTCTGAACTGGTTAAAAAAAATTAATAGAGACATGCAACATTTTGTAATGGCATTCACGTATTGGTCGTGTGCAAAAAACACTAATTATCATTCAGAATTAGCACAGAGCTAATTTTATGTCTTATATATAATACATTTGGAGAATATATAACTCACAGTTTTGGTGATTTATAAATTTAAATGAAGGCATAATTGATTAAAAAAAATATTAACTAAGCTTTACAACATGGTAAATACATTCATGCAACATTCATCTGCAAGCAATTTGATTCATTTTTTAGAATTTACATAAATAAATTGTTTATGTTGATAGCAGTTAACACTTGGAGACTAACTATCAGTTTCAATGATTTTAAAATGGATTAATTAACAATGAACCATAATTAATTAGAAATAATGAACTAAAAGTAGATTTACGAAATGAGTAAAATTATAAAATTTATCTAAAATAAGTAAATCCAACGTACAAAGCATCAATAATTAAACACGAATTATTAACAATGTAAATCTACAAATTTAAAACTTAATTTGGAGAAACAACAAAACTTCAACTTTACACTAAAGTGGCTTAAAAATTTTTTGTATAATTATTGGTTAACGTTTGAGTAAATGAAAACCAAATTAGAGTTTCTAAAGATTTGAGACTGAAAATTAAACAGAGATTGAAGTTACATAACAATTAGTTTTTAACGAAGAAACAAAATATCTGTAGCTACACAAAAGAAAACACGTCCCAATCCTCACCATATTTCTTTCTTCTCTTTCTTTATTTATTTTCCAGCGGACCCCACATCATTAAATTCTCCCCTATCCTCTTTCTCTTTAATTCTTTCCTGGACAAAATATCCAATTTTGGATTTCCAATCGGCACCTTCTCGTTCCTTCCCTCCGGGATCCAGCTCCCCTAAAGTAACACAATTTTGGGGTTTTAGATTGAGACCGTCCAATTCGAATCCGACGTCTGAAATCGTCTCGGGATGTGTGCGCTCCAGATCCGGCTGGATTATCTCGGATTCGAATCGGACGGTCCCGATTTAAAATCCAAAGATTGGACCCCACTGTTGGTCTCTCCCTCCCTCTTGTTCCTTCCTGGAGAATGGAGATTGGAGAAGGAAGTCAAGGAGCTGGGGAAATATCGTTTCTCTCTCTCTTCCACGTGCGCTGTTTTTCGCTGCTGTCTTTCTCTTGTCAGGGAGCCCGCACGGACGACGACTCACTCACCCTTGCGATGTCGTCGCTGTGCCTCATCGATTGTCTTGTTCGACGACACACGTGTGTGCCTTGCGCGCGCGCGCCTACTCTTTTGACCCGGTCTGACCGTGCTCTCCGCCTTTGGCGCTCCCTTGGATTATAAGTATCTCCCTCTCTCTCTCTTTCTCTCGTTTTGGTTTGCTGATTTCATTCTCTCTTTCTCTCTCTTGTGATTTCGGTTTTTTACCAATTCAAACCCGTTAGGATTTTCCTTCTGATTCCTGTTTCTTGGTTTGGTGGTGCTCGGGAATAAGAGGAAGGCCGGACACGAGGTCGTGGAGCGTCACAACCTTGGTACCGACTACCTCTCGCTCTCGCTCGTCAAACACTTGGATAAAGCAAATGTCGGTAATTCACAAATCCTCATTTAATTGCCTTTTTTCTGTGTTGCCTTGCCCTTTTGTTTTGACTTGAATGTGAAATGCTTCATATATTTTGATTGTGGTCGGGGTCTCGTATCAAACTTCGTTTGGTGTGTTTATTAATTGCTTTGTTGCTGTCTTTTAAATGTAAAATCGAGTATTGAATTGAGGCCTTAAAACTTCTTTGATTTTCTATTCTTGTGAATAAGTATTTATCCAGGTGCTTGATTGTAACCTTCTTGCCAAATTATGTTTCTATCTGGCACAGAGAGCAGTTTGGGTCCGATGGACAAACTAAGTTCGATGGGCTCCTTAACCGTCCGATCTGTTTTAAGAGCCGTGCCAGTCACTTTAATATCCGTGCACACGGATCTTGAAGTAGATCGGACGGTTATGGAGCCCATCGGACCCAAACTGCTCTCCTATGTACTTGAATTTATAAATCCCTTGTGTGTGCCAGTTTTCTGATCCGTGATACAGCCGGTACCAGTAAAATTTAATGTACTGGTGCAACTTTTGTGATGACATGGACCTATTCGTAAATTTTAATTGCCTTAGTAATAACTCCTTATTGTAAGGACTCAAACATAAAATTTAGAAGAATTTTGAACTGATAAGCTCGGCTGAAATTAAAGAGGGAATGAACTTCTAAATTTTTGGGCCTTCGGACTTGAATAGGTAAGTTATAAAATGAATTAAAAGGGATGAGTAAATATCAATGGTTGTGGGCCGAAACTTAAGGATTTAATATTCAGCTGGACCTTTATGGATCATATCTGAAATTTATCAAAAACACACACCATATAAAAATAAATTGGGTCAAAATTATGTTGGCTTGAGAATTAAATGTTTGGACTATGGCACTATAACTAGAATGAATTTAAACGATTAAGTGAATTGATTAGAACATTAAGAAATTAACTACATATTTCATAAAACAATGCCATTAACGAAAACAAGTAATTTTAATAATTAAAATGTAGAATACAAATGTGGTATTAAAAGGTGTGAATATTAGCACAAGGCATATAATCATTATATCTAATTTATTAACACTTTAATATAATATGTATTATATGCTTAATTAATATACGTTAAATCTTTACGTAATATATATGTATTAAAATTTATTAAATATAGATTAAGAATACAATTATGCTTCTTAGTTTATAGCTATTTATAAAGAATTATAATCTAATATAAAAATATTATACTACTAATATATTCATATATAAATATGTAATAGTTACACCAATCATATCACTTATCTTATTATATAAAGTTACAAACAAATATCATTACCATAGTTAATTTATTATAATTTAACATGATAGGTTAACATGTAATTTAATAACACAAGAGTACGATAATCTAAAATAACTTACTTGTAATCATAAGATAAATTAATTGACATAGTAATTACGGAAAGTAATTAGTAAATAATGTATATCACTAAAATTATTCTTTATTATGCAAACCTGAATTAAGTAATCAAATTTTAAATTGGATAGGTTATTAATTAATTAGGATAATCAATCAACAGCGTATTTTTATCGCATGATTATTATAACAGCTTTAAATTATAATAAATAGGTTATCTTCAAATTAAATTAATATAAAATTAATTATGATCAAACCAGACCAAGTTAAGCTGATTAAGCTGGACACGTCAGACTGACCAAATCGACTCAGCATTATAAATTGTTGTTAAAAAAATTAAATAGATTCGAACACATAAATGGAATAGAATGGGGGAGAGTGTTACGAGAATTTAGCGTAGATTTTAATTAAATTACATTACAAATTACAGGTTATCCGACCTACCTTGATTCAGATCTATGGATCGATCCCGCGGATGTCTACACTGGTGTAGACAAGGATCCTGCTGGCTACCCTATGAGTAGCTCTCATGCTCACGATTCCTGCTTATATTCAGGTGTGAGATATATGAATTATTCTTTTTCGTGGCGTACACTTACGAGTCGATCCACCTGACCTGCCATATCTTTTTAAATTAATAGTTGTATAAAACTGTAAAACACGTTTATCCTTTCTGCATTGTAGGTAGAACTTGCATAATCCCTGAAAAATATTTATTTACTACTTTTGTAAGATAATATAACTTAAGGATTATTATATAGATATTATATTATAATTATAGTATATTAGATTATTAGTTTGTCTTTTTCTCGTAGAAGACTATATTATTATGTATTCGCACGTATGCATTGGTGAGTACTAAGAAAATGCCATGTGACTCCATTCCATCTCGTAGGATGGGGCGCGAGTCGGTCCGATAGCCCCTGAATTGAGTATTCACTTGATCCCTCAGGAGGTCTTCTAGGATTAATATTATATGTATAACTTTGGAACTATATATTCTTTGCGTTCATTTTATTATTTCACGTGCGTAGTTCCAATCTCAAGTTTTATGGCTCGAGCTGATTCGGGAGTTATTATCCACCTACATTATGAGTTGCGATCTCGAATTATGTGGTGGTATGTTTTGATACTAGATCTTCCAGTTCTAATCTTGAGTTCTGGGCAGTCTCATTTATGCTACCGCACAGTTCCAATCTCGAGTTCTATGACAGATTTGTTTTATGCTACCGCATAGTTCCGATCTCGAGTTCCATGGCAAATTTTCTGCACGGTTTCGATATCGAGTTATGTGGCAAAGTTAGTGCATAGTTCCGATCTCGAGTTATGTGGCACTAGTTACTAATCCCATTGGTTTGGTCGGACGGTGGAGTCCCTTGTCTGCTCATGAGGAAAGGGTTAACTAAATTCTTACGTCATGCTTGTATGATTCTCCTATTTTATATGTTTGGTTAAAGAATTGTTTAGAGTACAAAAACACTGGATTTAGATATGTCCATCTGCTAGCGTACTGCTATCTTGTGAGGCAATTCTCGATGTCACTAGGCAACGTGTATCATTGGACTCTCTGATTGCAGTACTTGGACAATATCTTATTGGATCTTTTCGATCCAATTGGCACGTCACGAGGTGACAGGGTGCTTATTCTTCCGTACTACTATATTAAATTCTCCACACACAGTACTTAGATACTAGACTCTGATTTGACTATTTATATAATACTCTCCGTATTTAATTTTATTTTATTTTTGGGTGCCTTTGCATGTTCTCGTATTAAACTAATTGAATCATTTTGGATAGTCGCATCTATTATATGTATTTTCTTTTTAATAGTTAATAAATTAGATTACATCTATTATCTTAGTAGGTCTGCATACGCATTACAAATTTATAAAAGTTATACGTAGATATTAAATTAAAGTGCTTAAACCGTAGAGGGTTCTTGAAAGGATAATTCGAGCGATTAGTCACTCACCAACAAGTTGTTTCTTGGATGTTGTTGGAACGGGCGCGGAAGCACTCAAGGAGTGATTTCGTCGAACACCTTGCACGCATACACCAATATCTGACCAAATGGAGAAATATGAAAATCAAACAAGAAGCTAACTCAAACAAGTAGTCAATCATAGAAAATAAAAGAAAAACACAACATTTTACATGGAAACCCTTTCGAGAAAAAATCACGGGGGTACACAACGTAACTTCACTAAATCAATGGAGTCTTTACAAATAGAGGGAGATTAACAAGCCAATAATACTCTCTCTCACTCTCTTACAATTTCATACACTAATCTACGAAATTTTCCAAGTGTATACGGTGGATTGTCACAGGAGCAAAATTTTAGAGAAAGCTTCAAGAAGAAGAGAAGAGACCCACCTCTAAGTTCTCACCGTGTCTCTATCTCCTTTTTATTTCCAATCGGAAATTATTTCCATGAAAATCCAAATATGGGCCATGCCCAATTCTTTTGTCTTCACGACATAATAGGTTTTTAAGTACAAAGACTGGTGATCAGCAGGAGGATTTATCGGAAGTTGTCCCCAATGACTACGTAGTTTGATTTATATTTTATAGGGCTTTTGATTAGGATAGACGAGGTCTGATACTTTTGTTTCGTACATCAGACTTGTTAGATCATGTATCATTTGCTTGGTGTTTATGGTATTATGATGTGGGTTGTATGGATTTTATGCATGTATTTATATTAATGAATTATATGACCATGCTGATATTATTATTATTCACGCTTCCGCATTTTTTTTGTTATTTGTATTTATTTAGTCTTACGTGTTTATTGAGTTAATGAACATGAGACGGAAATTGATCATGTCTTAATTCGGAATTTCTAATTTAAGGTGTAACATTTCTATACCAGATTAAATTGCTACAAAATAAAAATAACAAAGCAATCGATATATAAACTAACAATTATAAAAAGCCAACCAATCATTAGGTTCGACGTTGTTAGTCTTTATCTGACATTATACCAGGGAATAGATGCACATAGAAAGATGATGCCGACACGTTTGCATTTCAATAAAAATATATATATATATATATAAAAATGTGGACTTAATTTTTCCCTTTTGAATTTAGTAACAGTTTGAGATCCACCAATTAAATTGTGTACCGGAACTCTCCATCTTACTGGTATATCGTATATATCAAAGAGGATTCGATTAATTCGTCCAGTCCCTTCGGAGAATAATAATATCACGAGTGCACCCTGTCGAAAGTTTACTTCCAATGGTGATTTGATACCCACTCAAAATTTTCAGTTGGGCCTGGTCAACAAAAATATCTATCTGTTTTTGTTAGCCACCTGCAGCAACCTTTTAAGGAAAAAAAAATAGCATCACGCAATATCAGTGCGCAACGCATCAAATCCGTGTCCTCTGAGGTAACAGAAATATTCTGTTTGGATTATGGCCATCCGATCGGATTCCGATCAATCGGGTCCAACATGGAACAGTTCAGATTTTAATTGGACGGTTCAGATCCAAATAGAAATATTCTGTTACCTTAGGTTGGACGATTTAAATAACCTAGAAAGTTCTGGGTGCGTAACCTCTGAGATACCTCAATTTTTGCGTGACTTACGTGTCCGGTGCCTATTCGGGGAAGCGTTGGGGGGCATTATTATTCGTGCAGAACGTATTTGAACGATTGAGATATTCGAAAAAGTCACGCAAAGTTTGAGATATCTCAGAGGATGCGAATTCGAAAGTTCTGATACTGTTCACTGTATACATATTCTCTACTGTGACGGGTTAATATAGTACTGGCAGTGATTCACCTGATATATGTATTTGAACAGTGGGTCACAGAAGATCATCAACAAATTAAAAAAGTCAATTTTCCGTAAGCAACCCGACAATTTGAGCGATATGTTATCTGGTCTATGCTCTGTAGTCAGAAGTGAATTTGTAAACCTTCAACTTTACTCCAAAAAGAAAAAGAAAAAAGAAAAGTGAATTTGTAAAGCAAATTCTTTCTTTTCAACACTTTGTTCTGAATTCTGATAAATGACAAAAGTACAGTATCCGAATAAAATATTCGACAAGAAACAACGACTTCCACAGCACAGAATTAGATCACAGATCACAGATGTGCTCAATCACAGCACAGAATTAGATCACAAATCTGCACCAGAGGTAGATCCAATATTAAGTAGGCCACTAGATCACTTGTACTATGAGAAATGCATTGATTGTGACATGAACGTCCTAATAAATATGTCATGGTACGTAGATACCAATCAAACTTGTAATATTATTTATAAATTAAGTTACAAGATATATACGTCCTCATCAACACCACGCGCTAAAGTCGCCCTCAAATTATTACTATTAGTTTATCCTATTAGCTATCGCATATTGTCTTATGGTGGTGCTTTGTGGATTAAACAAAAATGATGGAAGGAGATAGGGGAGGATGCAGGATGTTTATTAGGATAGGCAGGGGCGGATTTATGATTTTTGTTAGTGGGGCAAAAAAAATATCGAACTGGGTTTAAATAGCTAATCGGGTTTAAACCCATTAACTAATTGAGTATTTGATAAAAAATAATACTTTAACTTATACTTTATAATACTCTAACTTGTAATTTATGATATTCTGACTTATAATTATAATTACCAATCATATTTCAAGAAATTTATTTTAATTTTAACTATAAATTAACCCGAATTACCAATTAAATATTCAAAGGGGGGCAAAAAAATTTCCAGGGAGGGGCAAAACCAGTCGAAACCGATAAATCTCCACTAAAACTCAAAATCCAAGGGGGGCAGCTACCCCCCCCCCCCCCCAGAATACACTGGGTCGCCCCTGAGGATAAGACAATAAATGATCGAATCGACTTTAAATAGTTAGTTGTGTTCAAATTTATTAGAGTTCTAAGATCTAAAAATTCAATCTGCCAATCACAAATTCAAATTAACAATAAATTATAATTCGAAAATCTAAATTCATTATAAAACCATAAATCCTAATTTGCAATTTCAAAAGACTAAAATAAAAAATAAATAAGGATTCTAACTTATCGAAGAGAGAGGGTAAGGATGCGAGCAGCCGTGTTACGGAGAGAGTTAGAAAGGCGAGCAAAGTTTTTATTTTTTATTTTTTATTTTTTATGAGAATGACACTCTCTATGTCGCAGAGAGAGTCATATAGCGGCGTTTTTTTTTTCTTTTTCTTTTTTGTTTGTATTGTTGAGAGAGTTAGAGAACCAAAGAGAGCGGACAACAGAGACTACAACTCGAAAAATTGATTTTATTTATCTGTTGGGCTGGCCAAATTTTATTTTTCTTTGAGATCTAGACTATGGGTTGTTGTAAATTATGAGCTCACAGGGTAAGGCATTTTTTTTTCTAAGGTGGGACAAGAACCCAAAACCCAGTACGTGAAAACTATTTTTGAATTTCGAGAGTAAGTCAATTGCCCTACCCTAGAATACATTGGCTCCATCACTAGAAGGAGAAGCACGAGACAAGTGGCAGAGTGGCCTTGCTACCATGATCAACTGAGATCCAACCCCACATCGCACGGATTCGTCCAAAAAAATCAAATAAAAAAAAGAAGAAGCACGAGACAAGTTCATCTCCTCAACACTTTGATTCAGGATGAACAAAATTAGAAAAATTCTAAAAGCAATTCTCCCTCTTCCTCTCACTTCCCTTTGCTCCCCCTTAAAATTTCCGCTTCTAGAGTGAGTAAACGCCTTCGGTCTGGACAATTCATTTCATTTTCCTTCTAGAGTCAGTATTCTGGAACACCCTTCTCTACATTATGATTAGGAGATGATAACAATATATTCTGTATAGCGACCCCCTTCTCTGCTCCTTTACAATTCCTCTCCATGTTTTTCTCTTTTATAAAGTTCCTGATTGTGTCTAGACTAGTCGATTCTCCTCTTCCCTCCATTCTCTTTCTTCTAATGATTGAAATCTGAAGCAAATCTTTAGACCGAGGCAAAATTTAATAATTATTGAACAACAATATATTTCACAATTTTTTGGAAAAATAATAATATAGTGATAAAAACTTTTTTATTTAATTTTGACACTTCTAGTATCCAAATTAATAGAACCAGGAAGTTTAACCTCTACATTTTTTATTAAAAAAAAGAACATATATTTTTTTAAAGTAAAAAAGTGGTAAAAATCATTCCTGAATTTATGCGGCTCCATCTCTGCTCAGAGTAAATACAATTAGGAGTTTTGTAAATATTGGTCCGACTCGCCGCATTATTTGTGAGTTGATGGTTAGCCACAAGAGGTTTGGTAGTCTGCTTTTACAATGGCACGTGATGGCATAGTGTGGATGTGGATAGGAATCGATGGCAAAGCGACAGATGAACGAATCAGCGGTTGAATTGATCTGAAAAAGCGTGTGATACGTGATCTTTTGGACCACCTGGACCCACACACCGACCCACTACCATTACCAACTCGGATCCTCTCAGATATCTCAAACTTTGCATGACTTCATGGAAAATCTTAACCGTTCAATTACGTTCTGCACCAATCTCGAAGCACAAATAATAATACTGCCCCTGCGCTATCCCCGGTTTCTGTAGAAACCGGACACGTCGGTCGCGCAATACATACTCCGACCATGACTCCATGAACGCGTTAATTCACGTCTCAATTGAGTCTTTAAATAACTGTTAACTAACTTTTAGCAATTAAGATCTCTAAATTTTTTTATCTCTCACATCTCTAAAATTAATTTTAGAGTTTCTATTAAGCCACGTCAACAATAAATTAAAAATGAGAATTAATCTGAACCAATCATTTAGTCTGCATAGAGTTTAGAAATAGTTTCATAATATAAAATTTTACTGCATAGTTTTTAAATAAGAAACTCTCATACATCCCTGAAACTAAATTAGAAACTCTAATAGTTTGAGGGATGTAGTTCCTCTAATATGCTATAAATTTATATTATTATTTATAAAGTTTAAACAATCGATTCAAATTATTAACTATAATTTTTATATAACTAATATATTTAAAAACTCAGTTTTGTAACTTTTTTTATATTTTTTTAAAATGTTTGTAGATAGTAGAAAATTATTGTTTTTGAATAGTCGAGAATTTTGAAATCAAGTGATCTTCTATCTATTTAAAAAATAGTTAAAAAAAACTTCTAAAAAATGTAAAATTTGGTCAGCAGATACATTTTCATATGAAAATCATGTTGAATAGTTTAGATCAACTATTTGAACTTTAGAAATGAAAATACAAGTAAATAGCACATATCATTGTATAATGAAGTGTTGTAAATAACGGTATGCGGTCGTCGGACGGATAGAGTACCATCAAGCAATTAATCGGAAATAATCGGCTATGATCAGAAATAATTGGCCAATTAGTTGGAAAAATTCATGACAGTTTGGTCACTACCAACGACAAATCGACCGATTAATCGCCCTAAACAGATGTTTTTTACAACACTATATAAATTTATTACCAATTTATCATAGCGGCCTTACTAAAAAAAGTGCATGGTTCAAAATAATTTACAAAATTATGTCTCGGCTTTAGAGTTTGGATGAAACGAGCATATATTTCTAGCTTTCCTTCATCTTTTTGAAAGATTTTATTTTACCTCTTAAACATCTCTTTTACGATGATCGCTGCTTGTTCTTTATTGTTATTTCTTAAATTTATTTACCAATTAAGGGTCAGTTTAGCAAATCAAAGGATAGTATTAAAAGTGTGTTATTTGAATGATAAAAGTAAAATGGTGGATGAATAATGCTATTCGGATAGAACTAAGAATTTTTTTTACTATTCAAATGATTGAAAATTTGTTTGGTAAGATGTTATATGAATAATGAAAATTATGAATTATATTATAACAACAACAATAATTATTACAATGATATTGCAATTAATAATAATTATGATGTAACCAAAATAATATTATAAAAATGATAATATTAATTATTTATCAAGCAAAGAGGTGTAATGTTTCAAAACAAGAGATAAAACTCTTGTAAAATAAGTCGGCTCCACCTTAGAGCATCTCCATCCTAGAAAACGTTTAGAAATTAAAATTAGCCACGTCACTGAGTTTAGCAATTAAGGGATAAATTCTAAATCACTCCATTCCAAAAATTAATTATGAATTGCAACTAAGGGACTCATTTACAGAAAGAAAGAATTTAAACCAATCAATTAGCCAACATGTTATTAAGAAAATATTTTCTTTTAAAACAAATTTGCTAATTTAAAAACTGTAGTAAATCTCAACAATTATATTAGCAATTAACACATCAGATTAGTAATCTAAAAGAAACTACTGCTATAGATGCTCTTAATTATATGTTGTGGCATCTTTAAAAAAAAGGTTGTTTATTGTTCTTGTCTGCCAATCATGGATCGTATGAATTTAGGTCATTTATTTGATGTAATGATGTCATTAGGTGTTTTATTTGGTGTTGATAAACTTATAAATTCGGTTTTATAACTTAAATCTGACTCCGTTGCTCTAGGAGAGCAGGACCATGTTATTCCAAATTTAATCGTTCATTTAACAGTTAGATTTGAAATAACAGAATTCTACTCTCCTATTTGGAGTCGGATCCTCATAACCTGAGAGGTATTTTGAATTTGTTTTTGTAACTCTATGTGAATCCACATTTAATTACCTTCAATAAAATACACAATAATATTTAAATTACATTAATAATTGATAACAAATAATTCATAAATTTAATAACATTCTTAAATTTTTTGTTTATAAATATTAACATTATTTAAAAATATAGTGTAAATCACCAAATTAATTTGTATTCAATGAACTTCGACCTTCTACATATCAAGGGCCAAGCAAAATCACAATTGTAAGTACAAGTAGGGGCATAGTCACTTTCAAATTATGGGTGTCAAACGTAAATAAAAATCAATTATATCAAATTTTCGTAAAAGTCAATTTTACATTATCCATAACATTTTACTCTAAATATACATAAAATTATGTATAAATATAAAAAATTTAAAAATAGACGAGGTTTGACCTACGGCTACAAAAAAAGTTTGTAGTTCGTAATTCAATTAGCTACGATTTGAAAAAAAAATGTAGTTCATGATTTGATTGACTTCGATTCGAAAAAAAAATTGCAATTAACTCGTTCAATTGAAGTTCATTCTGAAACAAATCAAACCAGTTCGGTTTGAATCTTATTCAAACTCAAACTCAAACTCAAATTGGGTATAATTCATTCGAAATTGATTCACGGACTATTTAGGTTCAAATCTCAAATAATGTAACTAATGGCTTCAACCATCAATCTCTAATAATGCATGAACCAAACTTATATCAGAGCTCAAATTTCTTAATATAATGGTAACTTATAATAAGAAAACGCGTAGCAAATTAATAATGAAATAAGTTCTATTTCACTAGGTCCATGCCGTGATTTTAATCAATCCAGCAGCGTAAAAGATAAAAAAAAAAATTTGGACTGGCCCATAATCCATCAGTGTAAATTCGTGAAAAGTAAAATGTAAAATAAAATTGTGTGAATTTTGTTCCACGTGAAGAAAACTAATGCATAAACTACCGATATAACTAGAGCTGCAAAAAAAATTCCTAGTTCGTGATTCGATTGACTTCGATTCTAAAAGTTCGTAGTTTGCAATTAACTCGTTTAATTGAAGTTATTCATTATGAAATAAATCAAACTAGTTCGGTTCGAATTTTCTCAAACTCAAACTCAAACTCAAACTGGAATAAGTTATTAATTTGATTTGATTCGTTTGCAGTCCCTGACCTCAGTTTTATAGAGTGGATCTCCCACTGAGTTGAGTACAGCTATTTAATTCATTTCTTTTAAAAACAAATCTTGAAGATGTGGTTGGATTTTTTTTATTCTGATGAATATGCTTCTACTATATAGTACTATAAAGGGCTCATAATGCAACTAATGGCTCTTAAATGAACTTCCACAAAGTACTATATAGTATGCTCGAGATCCATATATAAAGGGCTCTTAAATGGGCTACTTACCTTTCATAAGGGGTTCTTGTTCGACCCAAAATATCGGTCCAAGAGATATTCTGGCATTAATTGTAGAGTTTGGATATATAAATACTAGGAGTAGAACTAGGGAATGGTGTTCTTAAGTTCACCAACCGCTATCTTGTCCTTGTCCTTGTCTCATATAAACCAAATAGATGTTCTGTGATAAAGCGTTTGTCCTAGATTTCTGTCTGTCATCCATCTTACCATACTTATTTCCTCTGACTCTAACCTGAACCAGCCAGTGTGCAAATTCCCATTTTTTTTTTCTTCGATAATTCTAATTCGAACACTATCCTTCTTCAAAGAAATAGTTTTCTAGATTCTCAAAAGAAAGTATAAGGCTATGTTCGGCGCTGTTATTTGTGCGGGTGAGAAAAAAAGATTCAGTTCAACTGATTTTTTTTCTCCCACGAGCACAGTAGAACTCAGTTCAAATTCCAAATCTATTCCTATTCCACTGTCCGCCGAATAGGGCTCGTCTCATTGGAATTGGATATAGATGGGAAAAAAAATCTCTTGAGATCATCTTTTTTGAACTCAACTCTAAATTTTTTTGGATCGACTTCAAATAACAAATCCGAACTGTTGAAACCACTCTACCTTACGAGTGATGCGTCTACATACAAAAAAAATTAAAATTTTAAATTAATTTAGTATAAAGTCAAGCGGTCAAAATTAGAAGGCTTATAAATTAATTTTAATGCGTTCATTTTTGAACGTTTTTTGACTAATTGACTCTATACAAAAATAATTCAAAAATTTTGCATGTAGATGTATCACTCGTAAGATAGACGGATTTCAACGGTTCGGATTCATCATTTGAAGTCAATCTACTCATACAAATGGAGCCTGCTTGATTTTCAAACGATATTTAATTGATGGTGCTCAACACGAATCTTTATACACTCGTGTCCGCGTAAACTTGTTGCGCACGTTACTTGATCGTAAGGGATGTCAATTGGTACAAAACAGGTCGGTTGAAACTATTATCACACCCTTACATCCTTACATGTCATATTAACGAAAAAAATATTTATCTTTATACATACCCATCTTATTAAATATGGTACATATTGTTTATAAAAAAAACCATTAAATAAATATATATATATAAGCAATGAATAAAGCTATATCATATAATTCATCGTCTTTATATGAATATAGAGATGGATTAAGTTTGTTTTTTTAAACATGGATCCTCATATGTTTTATGCTTTTATTTTCATTTTTAAAGTTCAAACAGTCGATCCAAACTGCTCAATATGCATGATCTATATTGAAATGTGCTTAGAGATTAAGTTTTGTATTTTTTTTGGAGTTTATTTACTATTTTTTAGAATTGTTGAAAATCACTGTTTTTAGAAAAATCTGGATCATTCAAAAACAACCGTTTTAAAAAATTCTAAAAAAATAGTAAAAAAAATGCAAAAAAAATACAAAATTTAGTCTCCAAGCACATTTCAATATGGATATCATATTGAGCAGTTCGGATGGTTTGTTTCAACCTTCACAACCACACGAAAGGGCGTAAAGCACCAAATGGCTTGTGCTTTATAATTTTATAATTTTTATTTTTAATTATTACCATAAAAGATAATAAGTAAAAAAGTAAGAGTTGGGTTATGGTACTTCGCGAGTATTTTACTTCATGCTCATATTTTGCGATTTTAAAGTTCAAAACGTCGATGAACCGTTCAAGTTGATCTCCATATTAAATTGTGCTTGGAGACTAATTTTTACAAATTTTAGAAAAAATTAATTTACTATTTTTTTGGAATTTTTTAAAATCATTGTTTTTTCAGAAAATTGTGGACCATAAAAAACCAGTGATTTTAAAAATTCAAAAAAACTAGTAATAAATTAAAAAAAAATGTAAAATTTGGTCTCCAAGCACAATTTAATATGGAGATCAACTTGAACGGTTCATCGACGTTTTGAACTTTGAAATCGCAAAATATGAGTGTGAAGTAAAACACTTGCTTTACTTCGTGAAATATCGTAGCCAAACTCAAAAAGTGGCATTTACCCATATTCTCATCAGTTATGTTAACAGAAAAAAAAAATATTCTTACTCGTACATATTTTATCGAATACGGTACGATTCAGATAAACAGATAAAAAGATATCATTGACACCCCTATTTAAGAATTGCTAACAATTATCTACGATCCGGGTTTCTAATTAGAAATTAACTCATTTTATGTTAACGGGTATGGTTAATATAAAATGGGGGCAAGACTCTTATTAATTTCTCAAAAAGAAAGAAAAAACAGTTATGTATGATGTTTTCGTCCTAAACTCATCAATACGAAATTTAATATATCAACACGTATTTTGATGCATAAACTAGCTAATTAAAATTGTGAAGGACCGATTCACATTTAAACTAATTAAGATTAATTGTATAATTGTGTTAAATTTGTTCCTGCATGCAAGTGTCAAACTTCGTGTATGGAGAAAAAAAAAAACAAGATATCACCCACTTAATTAATTTGTATATGGAGAATTAATTTTTAATTCAGTGACAAATGCATGAGCTCAGTGTGGATATATATTAAATAGTACGTCTATCACCTTCAACATTTACTACAAGAAAAAATTAATTTAATTGTATATGACGTACTCATGTTTGTATGATTAATGTTGCACATAACGGCGCTAGGTGCATGTAATTAATTAACCGACTGATGAGCTAATTTTGTATATGACTCATGTTTGTGTGAATTTTGCACATGAAAATGACGCGCTAGCCGCTAAGTGTTACCAACTGATGAACGCCATCTCATCATATTGACAATTTGAAAAAAATAATTTGTATATGACGTACTCTTGTTTGTATGAATTTTGCATACCAAAATTACAGCATATATGTAACCGACTTAAACCCTAATTTTGTATATGACTTATGTTTGTATGAATTTTGCACACCAAAATTACAGCGCTAGCTATACAGGTGCAAAGATGTAACCGACTTAAACCCTAATTTTGTATATGACTTGTGTTTGTATGAATTTTGCACATCAAAATGACAGCGCTAGGTGTAAGTGTGTAGCCAACTGATGAGCGCCATCTCATCATAATTTTGTATAAGAATTTTGCACACGAAAATTACAGCGCTAGGTGCCTGTATAACCGACTGATGAGCGGCTGAGCGCCATGATCTCGTCATCTCATTCATACAACTTGACATTTATCTTCAGGCTTTAGCTACTAGCTAGAACATCGTACACGCCTCCCAATATGGCTACGGAAAATAACGACAAGATCAGAAACTATATGAATATGAATATGAAGTAAGTAACGAGGCTGAGGCTGAGGCTTGAGGTTCCACAGAATCACAAAAGATCGAAAGATAAAAAGTTCTGATAGACGTAGCAAGTCGCAACTTACGATTCCTATTGTTTCCTATTTAAAGAGCTGCTGCTCCCCTTCAATTTCTTCTCACAGTACATAGAGTACTCCACTGCTAAATTACTAACGCAAAAAAAAAAAAAAAAAAAAAAAAAAAAAGAAAAAAAAAAAAAAGAACCAGTATCGATCGAATATATATATTATCGAAGATTGACAAGAGGACATAATATATAAAAAAAAAAATGGCTAATGATGATCCTTTAGTCCTTGGGCATGTAATAGGAGATGTGTTGGACCCATTCGTCGGCTCTGTTACCTTCAAGGTTTATTACAACAACCGCAGTGTGGTCAACGGCATGGATCTTCGATCACCTGCTGTTGCTAACAAGCCTAAGGTTGAGATTGGTGGAGATGATCTACGAGTCACATATACTCTGGTAAACTTTATTTATTAGTTCTTATATTCTATTTAATATGATCCAATAATTATCTGTTTTTTTTTTTAAAAGATCATGGTGGATCCAGATGCACCGAGTCCGAGTAATTTCTCATTAAGGGAATATTTACACTGGTAAGTTAAAAATGTTATATTGCTTTACATTTTAAGCTTGTGCAATTGATTATGAAAATGTTTAAGTAATTGGATCGATATGACAGGCAAAATATATATTTTCGTTATTAAAATTGATCTATTTCTAATCGATTGTGTGATGCATTTTCAAAATTGGTGTCAGGAGCAACAAATTAAACCAAAGATGCGATCATGTCAGTAATAAAAAATAATTCTAATGTTTTCTATTTTTTTTTTTTTTCTGATTTCTGAATTAATGGTAATTTCAATGTACGTAGGATGGTCACTGATATTCCCGCAACCACAGATTCAACTTATGGTGAGGATTGTATTACTTTTATTTCCTTTGTTACCGCTTTTATATATGTGTGAAGATTTTCACCTTTGAAGGACCATGATTAAATGCTATAATTAATTAAGAAAGTTAATTAGAGATCATGGAAAAAGAAGATCATTAAGACAATATATACAAAATAAACTAAAATAAATTATAATATCGACAGATATGTTTCTTATCAAGTAGATTAAGAGATTATGATTTGAATTTTCTGTTCGAAATTAATTTTATATTTTATGAGATTAAGTTTAAAAAAACTCCATGATGAGCTTAAACTCATATTAATTTTTGCTATCAATACACATAATTATAATGTTCACCCAACTTTTACGTAAAGCTGTTTGATATCTTGCAAAATATAATTCAAACTAAGAAGTTAAAAGTATAAATGTGTTCTTTATAATTAATTTAGCCTTAATTTTATCAAAGACCATTTGAGATTTTTAAGGGTTAATTAGTTTATTGCCTTTTAGATAATTATAATGACAATCAAATTTTAAACTATTTAATTTTAATATATTTGCTGTCTTCATTCACAATATTTTTTTTGTAGTTTGAATAATATATAATTTGTAAGATATCAAATGAATATAGACGTTAATTAGAATTGCCTCAAATGATCTATTTGTAGGCTAACTTATCAATTATAAAAAGCTACGTACGTAATATCCTAAGACCAAACTAAAATGTGCTTTGTTTTTTATAATATAAGGAAAAATCTTTACAAAAACTGAAAATTTTACTCACATTATAACTCAAATTTTATATTTGTGAATAATCTATATAGGTCGTGAGATCATGTGCTACGAGAGCCCGCGGCCTTCATCAGGAATCCACCGGCTAGTTTTCGTGCTCTTTCAACAGCTTGGAAGGGACACTGTATCCGCCCCAATCTTGAGGCAGAACTTCAGCACGAGAAACTTCGCACGTCAGTACAATATGGGTAGTCCGGTGGCTGCTGCATATTTCAATTGCCAGAGAGAGTCCGGCAACGGTGGCAGGAGGTTCAACACAGGATAAGAGGGCTTGATTTCTCTCCTAAGGCTGAACAATAGATATGTGCATGTTCATGTGTGATATATGTATATATGCATGGGTAGTAGAGTTTGGTGTTTCATGTTTGGAATTTGTGCAAGTATATATACTTTATAATGTAAGAGAGAGAGATGTAGATTGGAAGTTTATTGTGATGGAATAAAAACAGGATTGATTAAGAAAAAAACAATAATGCATGGCTAGTAGAGATCGATGTAGTCCGGCAACGGTGGCAGGAGGTTCAGTTCAACAATAATGCATGATTGATGAAGAAAAAAACAGGATATATAAGAGGGATTGAATTCTCTCCTGAGGCTGAAACCTGAAAGATAGATATGTGCATGTGCATGTGTGATATATGCGTGGCTAGTAGAGTTTGGTGTTTGCATGTTTGGAATTTGTGCAAGTATACTTTATGTAAGAGAGATATAGATTATATTGGAAGTTTGTTGTGATGGAATAAAAGAAAGTTTCTTTGAGAGCACATGATTCAATTATGGGGATAAATTAAGAGAAAAACAGAAGAAACTATGACATTTGTAAATTTAGAACAGTCAGAAGGAAGATAGTTTTTTTTTTTCTTTCTTTTTTTTGGAATTGAAAGCCGTAGGCCTTCATTACTTAAGTTCATCCTTACAATATGACCAAATAAAAAGGAAAATACCAGTAAACAAAAACCAAATACCAGTAAACTAAAAACCCAATACTATAGTAAGCTGAAAACCCTGCTCCTTGAATATAATAGAAAAAAACATAAGAAAGTCTTGAAAACAGAAGAAGAAGCATGATATGAGTGTGTGTGTGTGTGTGTTATCAGGACAGCTAGTCTGGTAAGAATTATATCTCCTGTATCATGCCCAGCCTTGGTACGCAGTTGGCAGCCTTGATGGATTTTGAAATGTTCAGTGCTCGCTCAGCATTGTTAGCAACGTACGTACCCCAGCTCTTCTCTGAAGGATGTAGCTAGAGGCCGGGTATCCCGGTGAAGGTCTTGAAGCTTCTCCTAACCCCGGCCGGCTCCTCCGTCGCTTCCTCATGCATTTAGGATAACATATATGCATTGCGTGCAAAACAGCTAAAGCTTCTGCTTCTGCTTCGAGCGGGTCTTACGTACATGTGCCTTTAAGAACGTACCATGAATTCTGTAATAAAGTCTGAAGATATATAGATAGCTTGTTATCATAATTATAACCTGGCCCCTGGCTGTAATAAATAGTCTCCAAATTTGGGCTATGTTACCTCGGGCTCAGGAATTAGATCTGAAATATATGTTGGACTTTGTAAGTTGTCTGGGTTGGTTTCTCAGAATTTATCAGAGCCCAAAATTTCCTAGAATATTTTTATTTTTTAAACCTTCACATTGCCTGTGAAGTCATCAGATAGAATCGAACTCTCGACATTTCGATAACTAACAGTTCTAAAACTTTTTTTCTATCTAACTATAATACCTCCCATTTCTCCCAAAATTTCCTAGAATCATAGGCAGAGTCCTAAGTTTCCTTGGGTTTTGTTTCCACAAAATTTGTTTATTTTTTATTTAATTCCATCTTGACGTGCTCAAAAAGGAGGGTTAAAATACACCATTAGTTATGTGTCTCAACTATATTTTATATTTTATCTTTATTTTTAAAGTTCAAACAGTCGATCCGAACCACTTAATACGATCTAAATATTAAAATGTCTTTAGAGACCAAATTTTATATTTTTATATTTTTTTTACTAAAATATTAGATAAATACAAAATTACAGTGATTTTGTACCTATATAAACAAATAGTAAAAAAATTCTAAAAAGATAAAATTTGATCTCTAAGCACATTTTAATATGAATGTCATGTTAAACAATTCAAATCAACTATTTGAACTTTAAGAACGAAAATAAAAATATATAGTATAGTTGGAACACTATACTAATAATGCATCTTAACTCGTGTTGAAAACATGAAACATTATTGGAGACTGTCCAGATCTATTTAGTTTGAGCTATTACTTTTATGAATACGAATATTAATTTTTTTTACAAATGATTATACAGTATACGGATAAGGACAAAACAAGATAAATATGCGTTTCGTTTAACTAACTCCTATTTAGAATTTTAGATAGGAAAACAAATGAGACCAGAAACAAGCAATATAAAACTATCACATAAACTCTCACGCAAAATAAGACAGCCGCGTCAGTTCGTTTTCAATTCCACTCCTCCTCATCCTTCACGCTTCCGATTTCCAAATCCCAATATGGAGGCGCGTCTAACCTCACCATCTCTCTTTACGACTATCTTACAGTATCCTTGCAATCTTCAAACTTTAAGCTTGGACGGTCTCAAATTTATCCGTAACTACGAAGGTATGAATCTTCTAGTCAAAATTATCTGCCTGATTTAATTAGTCACTTGCTACGTCACTGGATGAGTATCAACTGAATCAGCAAGTGGGTCCTACAATATTCAATCTTAGACGCTTCTGGGTGTTCAACCGGAACACGTATCCTCTGCATTAACTCAAAAGGAAATTTTTTGAGTTAATGCATAGTGTCCGTCTGATTTTAAACGGAGACAATTCGGCCGTCTGATTTTAACAAAGGACCCTTCAAAGTTAGTGCGGATCTTGTCCGTCCGAATCTTAAAGCAAATCAGATGGTTCAGATATATTAACTCCCTTTTGAGTTAATGCAGAGGATACGAAGCGTTCAACCGTCAGTTAGGACCAACCGGACTAGAATAACTAAATCAATTTTTTTACGATTTTTGAAATTCTAACCGAACCGACTAAACTAAAATAACAAATTGAATTAAAACCAAACTAATTAAACTGATTTAAACTTTAGTTTATTCAGTTAAACCGAATAGAGAAATTTAATATCAAAAATCAAAACACGTAAATTTAAAACTGAAAACAAACCAAAATAATATACGAAATCTCAAACTATTAATAAAATCAGTCAATTCGGTTAATTTGATTTTGAAAATTCAAAACTGAACCAAATTATTTCATAAAATCAACCAAATCGAACCATTTAAATCAATTTTTCCGGTTCGGTTTAAAACCAAATAAACCGAACCATGTGAACACCCGTCACGCTTGTATAGTTGTATCTGTAGTCAAGTCCAGTACTCGTATTAAGGAAAATAAATGTAAGGGACAATTTTTAGAGAGCAGTTTGGGTCTGATGAGCTCCACAACCGTCCGATCCTCTTTAAGGTCCATGTACACTGATATTAAAGTGTATCGGACGGTTATGGAGCCCATCGAACTGATAGTTTGAGTCCGAATGTCCGATACTCCGATGGGCATCGGACCCAAATTGCTCTCCAATTTTTAACGGTTAATTTAACACCAGTTACCCCATTAATAGGACGACCACCCCAAAACCAAAGCGAAGGATCCTTTTTTCCTTTCTCACCTTCTCTCGTTTGCGATTTCGCTTGAATTCTCTCGAAACTCGATCACTTTATTCAACCATGGAGAGATCCGAATTGAATCCGTTCATATCTTCAGCTCATGGCCGCTTGGCGGTGATCTCCAGCCACATCCCTGCATTAACTGGAGGCAAACCTCGTCTGGCGCAACTGGAGAGGTCGCCTGTCTCAGTGCAAGATTCGATGGCTCCAGGAAGGAATTTGGGCGGGTCAATTACGGTTGTGGATGGAAGAACTGGTAAAAAGTACGAATTTAAGGTGTCAGATGAAGGCACGATTAAAGCTACTGATTTTAAGAAGGTGAGCTATTTGTTCTTGTTTTCTCGGAAATGGCGACCATTTACGAGATGAAATTTAATTCAGCACATTGAGTGGATAATTATTTATATGACAAATGAGTCTCCAATTGAAAGAACAACCAGAGGAAATTCGAAAAGCAACTTAGGGGTACCAATTGAAAGAACAACCAGAGGAAATTCAAAAGCTTGTTATTGTATACATACCTTTGTAATTGCATATACCACACTACTGATTCTATAAGGAGATCCCAGTCGTGTGTATATAACTTGGGACTAAATACCATGAGGTCGTGGTAAATTTAATTGTGTGGCAGGTTGCTACATTTGTTTCTGGTTATCTAGCTCTAGCAAGCAAGCAATTCACAAAGCAACATTTATTTGAAAAATTGACAGATCACAACAGGGCCAAGCGATAAGGGACTCAAACTATATGACCCTGGTTATCTCAATACCGCCCCGGTACGCTCTACAATATCTTACATTGATGGAGACGAAGGGATTCTTCGGTATAGAGGCTATCCAATTGAGGATTTAGCTGAGAACAGTTCCTTTGTTGAGGTCGCCTATCTTTTAAGTGAGATAAATAACCTTTTATAAGAATTGTAAAAATTAATATACTTCTTTTCACTTTTACTTACACAGTGACAATTCTCTTTTGTTTCTTTTTTTGTACCTTGTCCTTGCAGTGTATGGAAATTTGCCTTCTCAAGGCCAATTGGCTGATTGGGAGTTTGCCATTTCCCAGCATTCAGCTGTCCCTCAAGGAGTTCTGGTATGAATCCTTGTTAAGCATTAACAATTAGGGTGTATAGCATTAATATAAGGGGCTGATAACCTTGCATTGCCAGTATGCTTTAATAGGCCTATTTGGCCTTTACCGGATGTTGTGCAGGATTGGAATAGGGACAAAAAGGTCTGTGATGGTTCCACCTTTTTTGGCTATATAATCGTGAAAAATTCATTGATTTCTCTAAATTAAAGCCCACAGTAAGCATAAAACAAAATAAATAAATAAACTGTGTAACAACACTTAGCCAAATAGAGACCTGCGTTGTGTGTGTTCAATTCCAATATTTGTTGTCAGAATCGGTTGTTTCTCAAAATATTTCAATTTTTGTTTGATGGAATGTAATTCTTTGTTCCTTTTGTACTTTTTTATTTGAGCAGGATATAATACAAGCAATGCCTCATGATGCACATCCTATGGGTGTGCTTGTCAGTGCCATGAGTGCACTCTCTGTGTTCCACCCTGATGCAAATCCAGCTCTTAGGGTAACTAAAAGTGAATTATTTCTGTATCCATAAAGAGTCTCATGTTGCATCCTTGATAAGTAACTATATTGGAACTTTTGCAACTTATTTTAGGGCCAAGATCTTTACAAGGCAAAGCAAATCAGGGACAAGCAAATTGTGCGCATCCTTGGCAAGGTATCTGTTGGTATTTGTTAGAAGTCTAGGGACTTATATGTGAAATGAGAATATAGAGTAATCATAGGGACTAGATTGAATGATGTATGCTCTATATATATCCCAAGGGGTCAATTAATAAAATTGAGACTTTTAGAACTATTTACAATTTGGTATCAGAGCCAAAAAACCCTAGCAGCCTGTTTTCTCAAAAACCGCACTGTAGCGGTACTGTAGCAGAGAAGCTCTGCCCGCCTCCGCCAGGCTCACCGGAGCTCCGCCCCGGCACCAGTAGGGTCGCCCCACCTTGCTGGGCCCTACCTGAGCTCCGGCTGGCCCGCTGAGCTCCGCCCCAGCCACCGCTGGAATGACCTAGATAGGTCAGATCTGACCAGCGCCGCCTCCGCCTCCGCCTAGTCCGCCTGTCCGCCTGGGGTCTGCTCCGCCAGTTGCTGCTGGTGCTCCGCCAGGTGTCGCTGGTGCGCTACAGTGCTCCGCCAGGTGTTGCTGGTGCAAGCTGAGTGCTGCTTGTGAAGGTGAAGTGGGGCTGTGTTGATCTGAGTTGTTAAACCTTGTGTTGATTTGTGCTTTGGTGATCTCTCTTTTTTCCCTCTTGATTTAGTCGAGTTTGCTTGAGACCGACACTTGTTTGTGATTGTGTGTGATTGATTTGGCCGGCGTGGGGGGCCGTTACCCCACGATACCCGAGAAAGCGGGGTTAGGATGAATTGATCGGGTTCTTGATCGGGTTGATCGGAGCTCGAATCTTGATGAGGACTTGATCTTGAGGGTGCAAGATCGGGTCTTGAAGAGGATTTGACTCGGGATTGTGTAGATCAGAGTCGGGTCAAAAATGGAAGGAGATGCGAGCAAGGATAAGGATCCAGATCTCATGAAGGAGGCCTTTGCGAAGATGAGTGGTGATGAGATTGCAGCTTTTATGCGTGCATTCAGCTCAGGAGCCAGTGTGAATGCGCCCAAGCCAGCACCAGCACTGGCACCGGCACCGGCACCGGCACCAAGGCTGGAGCTTCCACCGATTGATGTGAAACTTGACGGGTCAGCCACATATCTAGGCTGGTCACGTCGGGTGAGGTACACCCTGGAAGGGAAGGATCTGGAGGGGTTCCTGACTGGAGAGAAGGCGGAGCCAGATCTGACCGCACCTGAGAGAGCTGGGTGGAAGTCGACTCACATGCACGTGTATATCTGGCTTTTGAGCTCATTGACTCCGGCTATTGCATCCCAAGTGGATGGCATAGCAAAGGTACACGATGTCTGGGAGAAGTTGAAGAAGACCTATGAGGGTGCTGGGAACAACCTGCGGGTGTACCAGATCAAGAGAGAGGTATCAGCTCTGGTTCAGGGGGAGAGGACAGTGCAGGAGTATGCCATAGAGCTGGACTGCCTGTGGCGAGATCAGACCCACTTCAGGGTCCGACGACGGTGCTGCACTGACCTTGTGTGTTCCGAGATTGAGATGGAGGACAGAGTTATGGTGTTCTTTGAGGGTTTAGCGCCGGTATTTGAGCAGAGGGCTGCTATGCTATTGGCTCAAACGAGGATTCCTTCGTTTGAGGAGGTCGTTTCAGTGATGATCCAGGAGGAGAGCCGGATTATGCTACAGGCTGGGGCAGGGGGGCTTCCAGGTGTGAAGTCAGCTCTAGCTGTCTCCAATCCGGGCAACTCCAGGTCTAAGGGTGAGACCCGGGAGTGCTACAATTGTGGAGAGGTAGGTCACCTGAAGTCGGCTTGCACTAAGCCACCGAAGGTGAGAAACCCAGGAGGACGTGGTCAGTCTGGAGATCGCGGTCGCGGTCGTGGTCGCAGAGGAGGTGGAAGAGGGGGCTACCGGGCAAACCTGATGGTAGCAGAGGAAGAGGAAGAAGAGGGTGAGCGAGAAGAGGATCTTTCTGTGGAGGATCAGGAGCTTCTGAGACAGTACTCCCAGTTGCTCAGGAGGAGACAGGGAGGCGCAGTAGGGGATGCATCCACCTCGGGTAACACTGCTTCTTATGCTCATTCTGCCACAGGTACTCGTGAGACTCATGCTCTTGCCTCTATATCTACCACTAGATCACCTTGGATCGTTGATTCTGGTGCTTCTAGACATGTGACGGGTACTGCTGGGGAGTTCTCTTCCTATACTCACCTGGCAGTCCCTGAGAGTATTCAGACAGCCGATGGCACGGCTCAGCCCGTGGTGGGTAAGGGTACTGTGCAATGTACCAATTCTCTGACTTTGTCCAATGTTTTGCATGCTCCTTCTTTTCCTGTAAATCTCTTATCCATAAGTGCGATTATTCTTCAACTAAAATGTGTTGTTTCCTTTGATATTCCCAAGGTGATCTTCCAAGAGAAGGGGACAGGCAGGAGGCTTGGGACTGGCACGTGGCATAGCGGCTTATGGTACCTGGATAGAGAGGGGATGGACTCAGCCCTTGCGTCTGTGGTTGAGAGATCTCGAGGAGTTGGGAGTAGTGAGGAGGACTTGCTGTTGCTTCACCACAGGCGGATGGGTCATCCTTCTTTTAGTCTTTTGAGTCGATTGTATCCCTCTTTGTTTGAAAAGGCTAATAAAGAAAGACTTGTTTGTGATGCTTGTGAGTTTGGCAAGCACACCAGGAGTTCATATGTGAGTTCTGGTAGTATGAGCTCCTGTATTTTTGATTTGGTACATTCTGATGTATGGGGACCTTGTCCCACAACTTCTGTGAATGGATTTAGATATTTTGTGACTTTTATTGACTGTTTCTCTCGTGTGACTTGGATTTATTTGATGAAAAACAAGAATGATGTGTTGTCTTGTTTTAAAGATTTCCACAAAGGGGTTCAGACTCAATACGGGGCTGTATTGAAGGTTTTGAGGTCTGATAATGGGACAGAGTACACGAATACTGCGTTCAGAGAGTACCTGTCATCTCAAGGAATCCAGCATCAAACCACGTGTCCATACAGACCAGAGCAGAATGGGGTTGCAGAAAGGAAGAACAGACATCTCCTTGAGGTTGCAAGGAGTATGATGATCTCGATGAATGTGCCAAAGCACTTGTGGGGGCAAGCGGTCCTGACAGCTGCAATGTTGATAAACAGGAGGCCCTCACGAGTGTTAGAGTGGAAATCTCCGTTTGAGATGTTAAAAGGTAAGAATTGTGACATTCTTTCCTTGAAGATATTTGGTTGTGTGTGCTTCGTGCGGGACTATAGACCAAATGTGGGCAAACTGGATCCGAGGGCGGTCAAATGTATCTTTGTGGGATACTCGGCCACCCAAAAGGGCTATGTGTGTTGGAGCCCTGTGGAGAGGAGGTTGTTCACCAGTATGGATGTCACGTTTCGAGAGCACGAACCATACTACTCCTCTCAGGTTACATCACCATTTGGAGACTCGCTCGATACAGGGGGTATGAGGCGAGAGGGGGAGAGTAACAGTGGTAGTGAGAAGATGGTGAGTGTGGGGACAGTCCCATGTCCTGTTGTGGATGTGGAGAAGTCGGCCGTTGTGCCGGAACAGGAACAGGAGGGGAATGATTCTGAAATTGGTGGAACTCAGGCTCAGGGGGAGCTGCGAGTGTACACGAGGAGAAGGAACCAGAATGAGGGAATCGTGCCTACAGTGCCACCGCTTGTGCCAAGTCCCTTGTCCCTGCCTTCTCCGACTCCTGAGACACCTACATCATCCACCACAGACTCAGAATACGCAGGTGATATGATTCCTCTCTCTACTCCTCCAGATCCATTATCGGTAAGGAGGACCACTCGCACCAATGCGGGAGTTCCCCCTGATCGATATGGTTTTCCACATAACATTGCTCAGTTTGTCTCTTACTCTAACATATCACCTGCACATGGAGCATTCATTGCATCTTTGGACATTGTCTCTTTTCCTAAGTCTTGGCAGGTTGCTAAGGAGGACCCGAAATGGAAAGCTGCCATGATTGAGGAACTTGAGGCCTTGTTGAAAAATAACACTTGGAAGCTTGTGTCACTACCAGCAGGCAAGAAGGCGGTTGGGTGCAAGTGGGTCTTCACTGTGAAGCAAAACCCAGAGGGTCGGGTTGAGCGCTACAAGGCCAGATTGGTGGCAAAGGGGTACAGTCAGACTTATGGCATCGACTATGATGAGACTTTTGCACCCGTGGCGAAGATGAGCACAGTGAGAACGCTTGTGTCCTTGGCAGCGAATGGGGGTTGGAAGCTGCACCAGCTTGATGTGAAGAATGCCTTCCTTCATGGTGACTTGTTGGAGGAGGTGTACATGGAGGTCCCACCTGGTTTTGGGACAAAGCAGACGGAGGGGAAGGTGTGCAGACTTGTGAAATCCCTTTATGGGTTGAAGCAATCTCCTCGAGCTTGGTTTGACAGGTTTAGGAGGGCTATGGTAGGCATGGGGTATCAGCAGACCAATGCGGACCATACAGTGTTCTTTAGGCGACATGGAGTTCACATTACGATGCTTGCGGTATATGTGGACGACATGATTATCACCGGAGATGATGAGGGTGAGATTGCTCGGCTAAAGAAGAGATTAGGTAAGGAGTTTGAGGTGAAGGACTTGGGACAGCTTAGATACTTTCTTGGGATTGAGATAGCTCGTGGTGCAGAGGGGATAGTTTTATCTCAGAGGAAGTATGTGCTGGATTTGCTTACAGAGACAGGTATGCTAGGATGCAAGCCTGCGGGTGCTCCCATTGATCAAAAGGCTAAGCTGAGTGCTGAGGCAGGAGAGCCAGTTGACAAGGACAGGTACCAGAGGTTAGTGGGTCGCTTGATCTATTTGAGTCACACCCGCCCCGACATTTGTTTTGCGGTGAGTGTGGTGAATCGCTATATGCATGACCCTAGGGAGGGTCACATGAATGCCGTGTACCAGATCTTGAGGTTTCTGAAGAGTGCACCAGGGAAGGGGTTGATCTTCAGGAAGAACGGGCATTTGAACATTGAAGGCTATTGTGATTCAGACTGGGCTAGTTGTGCCGATGATAGAAAGTCCACGTCTGGTATTGCATGTTTGTGGGAGGAAATTTGGTTTCCTGGAAGAGCAAGAAGCAGTCGGTGGTTGCTAGGTCCACAGCCGAGGCAGAGTACAGGGCCATGGCATTGGGTGTAGCGGAATTGTTGTGGTTGAGAGCTTTACTGGTGGAGCTCAAGATGGACCAAGGGGGCAAAATGAAGCTGTGGTGCGACAGCAAGTCGGCCATTAGCATTGCCAATAACCCTGTGCAGCATGATCGGACCAAGCACGTGGAGATAGACAGGTTCTTCATCAAGGAGAAATTGGATAGCGGACTACTTGAATTGGGATATGTAGCTACTGGTGAGCAAGTAGCGGACTGTCTCACTAAAGGTCTTAGTCCGTTAGATTTGTCGAGATTTTGTGACAAGATGGACCTAGTGGATATCTTTCGTCCATAGGCTCATCTTGAGGGGGAGTGTTGGTATTTGTTAGAAGTCTAGGGACTTATATGTGAAATGAGAATATAGAGTAATCATAGGGACTAGATTGAATGATGTATGCTCTATATATATCCCAAGGGGTCAATTAATAAAATTGAGACTTTTAGAACTATTTACAATTGTATCTTTTAGAATTTTGAATAATTAAGATAACTGCCCTTTTTCTCTATATCTACTTGTTAACTTCTGTACTGATGAAGGTCCCAACAATTGCTGCTGCTGCATACTTGAGATTGGCAGGAAGGCCTCCAGTGCTTCCTTCCAGCAATCTCTCTTACTCGGAGAACTTCTTATACATGCTTGACTCTTTGTAAGTATTATTAACTTATAGATAGACACTGATACCAATTATGCCCTTGCTAGCTTGGAGTTTTTCTGGATGTTTATGTGATCGAGCTGGCACTGAATTGTTTGTGCCAGTGAGATTGATATTTGAATCAATTTTATTCAGTCAGATCAACCAACAGCATATCAAGAAATTCTGACTCAAGACTTGACCTGCCAACTCAACAAGGCCCTCACAGAGGCTGGTATTTCATGATCCGCTTGTTAGTCGGCTTGATTTTTTTTTTTTTTTGAGATAAAGATGGGGGTCATGCCTCCAAATTTAAAATATCCATAAGAGATCTCCCATGTGGATTTCGAACCTACAACCTCCTACACAGATGGCACTGCTTTTGCCACTAGACCATAGGATGGTTCTCTAGTTGGCTCGAATTTAAACAATCCTGATCTAAATAATATTCGGTGGACTCGGGACAATCACTTCTGGGTCAACATTCTGACCTTAATTTTCAACTATTTTCGCCCTGTCAGGATTAAAATAAACACTTCATTTAAGTTTTGAATGTATGCAACAAGTTCTGTAAATCAAGAAAAGCCAATTATGCCATGCTGCCCCATAGTTCAACCAAGATTCTCCTAACACTTCACATATCTCTAATTGTTGCAGGGGAAACAAATCATATAAGCCAAATTCTAGGTTGGCAAGGGTTCTGGACATTCTCTTCATTTTACATGCTGAGCATGAGATGAACTGTTCTACATCTGCCGCACGTCATCTTGCTTCAAGGTTCATTTCTATACTAATGCACCTAAACCAATTTAAACTAGTAAGCTGCTTCTTAATAGTTTGCTAATAAACCAAATTGGAATTTGTTGAAGTGGAGTTGATGTGTTCACAGCACTTGCGGGGGCAGTTGGAGCTCTCTATGGCCCACTTCATGGTGGTGCAAATGAGGTATGTAATGATGACTTCATGTACCTAATGAAAGTTAAAATAGAGCTTCCACTCATGGAAGTTACATATGCCACATACATGCTAAGACCTAAGACCGACATTAGCATCTATGATGAACTGTTTTGGTATATAATACCGCTGGTGTTAGATTTTCTTTGAACTACTTTTGGCTACAAAAATTTCTATAATCGACTTTTTAAAAGAAAAAGAAAATTCTATCATTGAATCTCCTTTTGACATATAGGCTGTACTAAAGATGCTGGGTGAGATTGGCACGGTTGAGAACATTCCAGATTTCATTGAAGGTGTGAAGAACAGGTAATTTCTCCATATTTTGTACTGGTTTGTATTTCTGGTTGTCACGAATTGTCCGAACATTGCCCAATTTGTTTGTATTTCTGGTTGTCACGAATTGTCCGAACATTGCCCAATTTCACATACTAGCAGTTCATGGTATGAGCTAACTTTTCCAATAGAACTCACATGCTAACTTTCTGCGCCTTATCTGTTTTAAGTGTGATCAATCATGTAATTAGTTTACTTGATGTGAAGTTTTATTGTGATTTTATTGTAGGAAGAGGAAGATGTCAGGTTTCGGGCATCGGGTCTACAAGAATTATGACCCACGAGCAAAGGTCATCCGCAAATTGGCTGAGGAGGTCTTCTCCATTGTTGGCCGTGATCCCTTAATTGAGGTTGTCTTTTTAGCTTTTTTTATTTTTTTTATATTTAGAGGTTACTTTTCTCTTCCTTCTCTTTTGGGTACCTTATTTTGGCCATTAAATTGTTTTGATATTAAATTTATTAATTTTGAGTTGTGAAGGTGGCTGTTGCTCTGGAGAAGGCAGCTCTATCAGATGAGTACTTCATAAAGAGGAAGCTCTATCCCAATGTCGACTTCTACTCTGGTCTAATATATAGGTAAAGATATGTATGCAATTTACATAATTTTGCCTTTCGCGTGGACATTCATTATGAAGTTCTATACTGAAGTTTGGAATTCATTGATGGCAAACATCAATAATATCCAAGTCATATAAAATAAAAATCAACCCAAATGACCCTGAAAAGAATGCTCAAAGCAACCTCAATTCTTAACCAAGGATATGGTATTCCTAACCATGGATAAGAAAAACAAAAAGAAGGTACCCCAGAAAAAATAAAGACAATGGCATTTATCCAATTTGGTTGCATCCTAACAGAGTTAAATTTGTAGTGATACAAAAGCCTTGACTGACTGCTGAATGATATGAAGTCCCAATAGACAGCATGAAAGAACAAATTGCAAAGTCACACCTAAATAATGACTTAATCCAACTAATTCATCTATCCTGCCACCAGTGTATGTAATTAACTATTACAGTTTGGTGTCGCTTTAGGGCTATGGGTTTTCCAACTGAGTTCTTCCCTGTATTATTTGCAATACCACGTATGGCTGGCTACTTGGCGCACTGGCGCGAGTCCCTTGATGACCCTGATACCAAGATCATGAGGCCTCAGCAGGTTTGTTTTGTTTAAATAAGTAGTTTATTTTTGTTCTGTAGAAAGATTTGGTTGGAAAATATAATATGTAAAAGCAATTGCCATGACCCAAACAAGTGAAAAGAAGAATCACTGTGAATTGGAACATAAGAAGCACACTTAGATCAAATTGAGTATAATTTGAGCAAATCTGGTGATCTTATATTTTGGAGGCAAAATTGTTCTCTAGGTGGAGATTTTCACACCCACCTTAAGGGGATATGATTGGTGTCTTTCACAACTGCTGGAATATGCTAATAACCCTGCAAAAATATTAATTATCATACTTGTTCTGTTAAACATCAAGAAGATTGTTTTACACTGTTACAATTGTTTTTGCATCACTTTAGGGTACAAGGGGCGCGTGTTTAACTCTCTTTCTACCATTTAAGACCTCAAAATATAATGTTAAAGTATAGAAAATGTTAAACACCAACAACCCTCTATCTACTTTGAGTAATTGAGTATTTGGATAAATTTGATCCGTTGATTCTACAGGTATATACTGGGGTATGGTTGCGCCATTACGTGTCTCTGAAAGAAAGAGAAATGTCAAATGATAGTGACCGTCTCGGCCAAGTGGCAGTCTCCAATGCCTCTAGACGCCGACTTTCCGGCTCCCGCATGTAACTTGCTTGCAGTTTTCCGAAAGAAATAAATAATTAGGACATGTTGATAAGAGAAAAATAAATTTGAAGGACATGCTAATGAAGATACGGCCTTCTTCTGCCAAAATATAATAATAATTGTATTGTTGCACTTGCATGGCTCGAATTTCTTTTAGATGGACCCGTGTATTTATTGTATTTCTTTGATTTAATTGGGTTTTTGCCCCCCTACTTTTATGCTTTTATTTCTTATGGAGGGAAACATGACGCAGAGGAGGGCAGTATTATTAGTGCATTGAGATTCGTGCCAACTTAAAAGACGGATCCTGGACCGTCGTCCGTTTCAATTGTACTAGCCCATAAAATTGGCCCAACCTATTATCACGAGGCATCATTTGAGACGCAGGATTGTTGATTAATAGATTCCTATACTTTTTGCTCGAGAAAATTGTGCAACAACTATGCTGATTGTTTTGTTCGAAATAATATAATAGAGAACTATCAATTCTACATGACTACAACATTACATCTGATTCTTAAGATGTATGCAATCACAACTATATGTCATAACTTGTGGCTTATCACGTGTAAAGCGGCAAGGATCAAGATTAGTTGAATTTGCCATATTTATGGAGTTATTTTGAAAATTAAGGTTGAAGAGGTAATAAATTCAAATCAATTCTTATTCAAAGGAAAATGATCAAGGGTTGAGTCAGAAAATAAGATAGAATGGGACAAAATTTTCAAAATCGAACATAATTGTTTTATTATTTTTAACACAAGAATTATTTTATAAACTTTCTGAAAAAATGACAAAAGAAGCATATTTAAAAAATAAAAAAAAGTTTGGACCAAGAGTAGACAACTGCTCTGCCACTGAAAATGATTTGTTTTCACCCGTAGGTTTTATTTGATTCATGAAAATGCAAGTCCTTGCTTGCATATATATATATTTTTTCCTTCGTTCTTCTGATTAGGTTTTCATTGATTTGTCAAAATATAGGTCCTTGGCTCCTTGGTGGCTTGGTCCGTTGGTCGTATATTCGTATATAATTTGTTTTTAATTTATGCTGCTTAAGCCCATCTGGAATGGGCTAAGGCCATTGGGTTGAAATAGCGGAAGAGTTTATTCTTGACTTTTCTAAATTCAAGCGGAACTATTCAAACAGGTGCTAAAACAGGAAAAGGAGAAATTAAGGCAGCTTGAAGGAATCGAGATTCAGTGATGTAACTTAATTTTTGAGTTTAAAATGAGGACTGTCTGATTCAAGATGAGCCTGCGAGATGGAGCACACATTCTGAGATGAATTGTGTAAGATGGAATGTTGGATTCGAATCGGACAGTCTTGATCTAAAACCAAAAAATAGAGTTACTTTAGGGGATCCGGACCTGCTTGAAGGTGGGGAAGGTGAATCTTTTGTTATGTATTAGGTGATTGTTTCGAATTTCAGCTCTAATAAATTCTTCTTTTTCTTCTTTTTTATGAGGGAAATAAACTCTTCTTCTATGAGAAAGGAGTAGGTCCGATGTTCAAGGGATCTAATTTTAGATTCAATGGACTTCATAACCGTTCGATTTGTTTCAAGATCCTTGTGCACGACAATTGATGTGAGTGCATATGAATATTAAAGCTGAGGATATAGATCTTAAAGCGGATTGAACGGTTCGAAGCCGATCAAACCATAAGTAGATTTAATGGACATCAGACCTCCTCCGAAGTCTTCTTCTACAGGAGAATTCAACTAATTTGAACAGATTAATGAACATCATTTTCCGATTAGCAGCACTCTTTTGAACAGATTAATGCACATTCTTGGTTCTTGACATGTATCATTATCACGAGAAAATATGTTCGTTCTACGCAGATCATTTTCTTATATTCTTATGAGAAGAAAAACATTGGACAAGTTGTCACATACTTTGACCTATTTTATATTTGAAAGTATCAAACACATCTGCATATCTGATTCATTTTAGAATTTTTTATTTTTGTATCAGTTCTAGTTTTCTCTTTTAAAAGTATGCACAGCTGAAAAAAAAAATGTAACACAGTTGGCTAAAAAATAAGTTCTAAGACAGTTGGATGTTAAAAAATCGAGGGTTCAATTTTCTTTCATTTAATAGCTTGCTTCTAGATTTAAAAAAGAGAGCAGATTTTACGGGTCCGGCTCCTTTACATTATTTTTAAAACTATCAGAGAGTCTAATGCTGCTTAACTAAGATCTGACGGTCGGTATTAAAATTCAAAATTTCTACGAACACAAGCTGGTATACTAAAATTATCATTGGAGCCATAATTGTTGCACAATATTTTGACAACAATAATTTATTATACTAATTAACAGTTTAAACAACTTACCTCATGTCATATAATAAGAAATCGGATGTAGTCTTTGTGTATAAAAGAAAAAAAGACCACGGAACTTACCAGTCACCTCATATTTTCCATCTCTATCAGTATCAGACTATCAACTGATCGACTGACTGACTGGAGATTTTTTTATAAAGCATAAATAAAAAAATTAAATTTAAGCTGTCGATATGATTATGGCTCGATTTATAAAAAACATAAGGAACGGCTTAACGGCTTAGCAAGCCGTTCCCTATTTTTTTTTTTTTTACGAGAACCGCTTGTGAAGCCGTTCCCTAATAATTCAGATTTTCTGAAGAACGGAAAAAATATATGAGAGAACGGCTTCCCAAGCCGTTCTTGGGGCAAAAAAAATAAAATATATATATATATATATGAGAGAACAGCTTCCCAAGCTGTTCTTGGGGCAAAAAAAAATAATAATAATAATAGGGAGAACGACTTCCCAAGCCGTTCTTGGGGCAAAAAAAAATAAAATAAAATAGGGAGAACGGCTTCGTTCTCGTGCCAAAAAAAAAACGGTTTGCGAACCCGTTCCCTGAGTCTTTGCAGCATCTCAACTGTTTAAATACGTTCTCCGCGAATCTCAACCGTTTAAACCGTTCCCCAGTAGCAACATGAAAGCTACACAGATCCGGTGAAAAATTATCAGGAAACGACTTCGGAAGACATTCTCGTAAAAAAAAAAAATGAGAAACGGCTTGGCAAGCCGTTCCTTATACTTTTTTATAAATTCAGCCGTAATCATATCGACAGCTTAAATTTAATTTTTTTATTTATGCTTTATAAAAAAATCTCGACTGACTTAGTCTGTAAATATTTTGTAGTTTTTGGCAGGTTGTAATCAGCAAACAGTCTGTCATGATATTTCTTTAGATTAGGTTTGGCGCACGCAACTTTATTCAAACAGACAAGAAATTGATTTGACTGTCGTTTGTCATCTATCGACTCGTTGTCACTTATCAGCAGTAATCACTAATTCACCATCCCGCTTCCTCTGCATTACCGGAATGTGCGCTAATATATCTAGACCGTCCGATTGAGATCCGCACTAACATTAAAGGACCCCGTGCGTTATAAGTGAGGGTCAGATTAGCTCCGATCCTGATCAGACGGTTGAGAAAGTATTCATATTTTTCTTTTAGTGTAGGTGTAGTGATACTGAAACTCATATAGTACTGATTTTTATTTTCTCTAGTTTAGTTGAATGTTTGTAATTTGAAATTTTAAAGTAATGTCAGATGCTCAACAGTCTTTTCTAAAAAAAAATAATCTTTGTAACATTATTTACTTATTTTAGAATTTTTCATATTTTTAATATTTTTTTTCTAAATTTTCAATAATTTAAATTAAAATATAAAAAAAAATTGACATGGCTAATTTACGTCATGTCACGTGTGATTACGTCACGTATGGTCACGACGTTACTACGCGTGACGTGACCATCCGTCATCATTTTGATTACGTATTGTCACGTCACGGCGTATCACATATTTCCTTCTCTGTTTTTGACTATTCGGCGAACCGACTAATTTCCAAAAAGAAATTAAAATGAAAACAAAAAAGAGCTGTAGTAAGTTAAGGGAACTGGATTGCTTATTCTCTGTCAACGTATGACTAACCTTCGGTCTCCTCCGCACAATACGTGTTCACCTCCGCTTCCTCTCCACTTCTTTTCTTCTGTAGTAGGTAAAATCCTTAAGCAACTGTAATCTGAGACAAGGTTCCCCTCGACATAGTATTTTTGTCTTCCTCTCTCTCCACGTATTCTCAATTAGAGCACAATCTAAAATCACTAATACTTGAGTTCGAATATTAAATATAATTTTGTTCAGTACTCATAATGTATGTGACTTTAAAACATGAATTTTTTTGGTCACATAAAAACAAAAGATTCGGTTCCGTAACTAAGTCAGGTAGCAACCGAATTGCTCTAACACCTTGTTTGGATGGAGAGTAGAGGAAGGGAGGAAATGGAAAGAAAATAAAATTTTCCGTTGAATCGTGTTTAGTTGACAAAATTATGTCGGAGGTGAAGGATAAAGGAGGTGAAAAGTTTAACCTTGTATCGTTAAAATTAATAGAATTGGTTTCCCTCCCGATTTGAGGTGTAACGGATGGAAAGAAATTTTGTTGTAAATATTATTAGAAAAAATAATACAAATGCCCACCTCTATATCTTACCTATATAATTCTTATACAAGTTTTTTTGTCACAAACCGACAACAATTACCGAATTTTTCAATAACCTTCTAAATTTTAATCAACCAAACAAGAAATAAGAAGGAAATGAGAGTTAAATTTATTTTCTCTTATTAATTATCCAAACATAAAAAAAAATTAAATATATTAATCTTTCTTTCTATTCCATTCCATTCTTTTTTATTCTTCCCATCTCCTTCCTTCGTCTACTCTCCATCCAAATAAGGTGTAAGCCTCCCATTCTCTTCCCTTGTGGGTCTCGCAGGTGCAACTATTCCTGCGGGCGGGCAGTGGGCAGTGGCATCTACCTCGTAACATTTCCTTGTTTCCAAAAATGCCCCCGGATGAGGGTGACACACTACGCAACTTGATTTAGTTGAATTGGAACGGAAAATTTACTAGATGCGGTATGTTTAGTGCCCTGCTGCCACTTGCGAGTCAAACTTTGTTACTCTGAGACTGAGTGGAATATTATATTATTGAAAAAGCGAAACAGTCGTTACTTGCACATTATTTATTGGGTGAGTAGTCACAGTTTAGTTCGTAATACAAGTCAATATTTTTATTTTCAAAATTCTAACAGTCGATTTAAACTGTTTAAAATAATTTTCATATAAATATGTACTTGCAGGTCAAATTTTATATTTTTTATAATTTTTTACTATTTTTAAGATAGATAGAAAATCATTGTTTTTTAATAGTCCAGAATTTTCAAATCAAGTAATTTTTTTATCTATTTTAAAAATAGTAAAAAATATAAAATTTAATTTGCAAGTAGATATTCATATGGGGATCATGTTGAATGGTTCGGATTAACTATTAGAATTTTGAAAACGAAAATATTGACTTATATTACGGATCAATCCGTGATATACACAGTACCATAGACTCACTCTTATTTATTTGGTATTTATTCGGGAGTAGTTGGCTGCCAATTGATATATATGGTTCGTTTATTATCCTATGTGCCATTGATGCGTAATTCTAAAATATTTTAGCATTTTATGTATTACATAAAAAAAAAGGAAATTCGTATTTATTTTAAGTACAAATTTTCAAATTGTTTTGGAGAAAATTAATATATATCACTCTGAAGCATGACAAAAACATAACATTTTGATCAAAAAAATAAAGTTTAAACTAAGTACATACTAAATCATTTTCAAACAATAGTATTGATAATAATAATAAAATAAGTAGATGAAAAGGATATTATAAAAAAAACAAAAATGATGTTATGTTACCAGATTAATAAATAAAATAGTACGGATATATGTGATAGGGCCATGAACCGAAGGCCCATAATGAAGACAGGCCTCGGACTATGAATAGACTCGGCCTCGGACCTCTAACACCGGGCCAGGCCGAAGTCATGAAGAAAGTCCAGGCCAAAATTGATTTCTAAAACACCATAAACAGCTCAGGCCGAGCTCCCATACCGGGACCGGACGAGATGAGCAGGAAACATGTCGAAACCGGCCTGACAAGGCCCGAAAGCAGATACGCTCAAACAAGGCCCAACCTGGCATCAGCCCAGAAAGGCTCAGTTCGGCCTCAGCTTACAGTCACCGCAACTGTCTCCGCCGACAGTAAATGTGGTGTCATCACCGCCCATACGAACATCTAAGTCTATTTAAGGCGTTGAGCTTTATTTATTACGGGTTGAATTCTCACACACCTACTGAGGTATGATAGACTAGAGTTAAGTACCTCGCACAACACACCATATTTTTAGCACAGCACTCCACCTGTTAATCTCAGCCTGCTACCTCAAAGCGGAACAAGTCCAGTAGTGAAGAAGTCCAGCAGTACGGCCCGTTCCTCTTGGACGGAACGTATCAATATGCATAAAAAATTAAAGCATCAGATGCTTTAATTTGACTTCAATATATAAAGTCTTTAACTATTAAATCACAACTACTATTCAAACTGAAGTGTTGAATATTATGCGGTCAATTTTACACGGAGAAAATTATTAAAAGAGGAAACCAATTGCATGACATGAGCATGAGCATGGGCAGGAGAATAGTTGACTTCTCTAAAATTCTGACCTCCATGCACCATGTTCACTTGTAAATGGGTTGATGAGATTTGAACTTATCATACTAAACAGCACAAAAATTTTAAGAGGTTCAGTTTAGTTTTTTTTAATCTATTGTGCTTCGGAATAGAGAGGTGAAATTCTATTAAAAAAAAGAGTAGGGAGATGAATGACGTCTTGGTTCTCCTTGCTATAGTGAATTTACACTCTGATTTGGAAGGAATAGATTTGAGTGTTTTTGTATGTGGAGTTTTCTTTGGTTCCCCCATCTGTTTTTGGTTTCTCCTCTTCTGGAGCGGGTGAGCGATACTAGTCAGATACGGGCATGCGAATTTCTCCTTTCTCTCCCTCCGCGTACCTATTTCTGAATTGCAATCTTAGGGCATATTCGGCTGCAGCAAATATTATGAGAATTTTGGTAAAAATTAAAGTTAAGGTGTTCGGTGGTCTAATTTTAATTATCATTTGTAATACTCTATGGTATCTTGTTAATTGTTATTCATGAGGAAAAAATGAACTCCCACCTCCGTTTTATTTTTCCAAATTCTGATCTCTTCACTAGAGCAATAAATTAATTAAACACAGTGGAGCCAAAGTTGCAATCAATAATCTATTAAAGTTCTCATACTCATTTGTGATTAAACGCAATGGAGCGGTAATTTGTTTTTTCCCCTTCTCATTGTTTATTAATCAAAGTTCTCATTTGTTCCATTTATTTAATTCATTAAATTGTGACTAATAATTTAAAATACATAGATATAAATATTGAAACACAAGACTAATAATAATTTCAAATAGTATTTTAACAATACAATAATAATTTATCAAACACAAAATTAAAAATAATTAAACAAAATAGAATTTACAAGTACAAGAAATTTAAATTGAATAAAACACGAGACAAAATTTTAAGTTAAGTTTCAATTTTGATGACTAACATAATCTTGCCACATTAGTCTAGCAATTTCATCTCATTTATCACTTTGTAGTGTGTGTGATTATATTACTCTGATATCACTTAGCAGTGTGTAATTAATTCACTCAATTATTTTTTTAAGAATTTGATATGTACAATTATATTAATCAAAATCAGTAATTAAGTATCAATACAACACACTTAATATAGTTTAATTTTAGTACTACGTATTCTATAAAAAGAAAAAAAAAACAATATATTTACAAATTTTCATGTATTTGTCGAACACCTATATTCTAAATTTTTTTATGAATTAAATGGCTTTGGTTTTGACAAATTGCAATTTCCATTTTCATATTAAAAATTTCTATTCCCACAAAATTTTCATGTTGTCAGACATGTCCTTAATAAACCACGTTGAAACACAGAGAAAAATCAACATAAAGAAAAACTATGTTCAAACTCTACATATGATATATGATTACGAGCATGGCTAGAATTTTTATCTAGACAAAAAATATTATTAATACGACTAACAGATTACGGACTGCTATGAATTAACTGATTCAGACTGTAAGCTATTCAAAGGTAGATAAAATTTTATCCAGAAGCAGACATTTGTCAGATTATACATAAATTATACTCGATTGTCAAAATTCAAAAGTAGACAATTACTTACTCTGATTCAATGACTCGACCACTAAATATCGTATATGATGATGATAACGATGGAGGTATGAAAGAAACATATTGGCGATAAATTAGGCAACCTTTGTGGGTCTTCTGAACAATGATTTTTTCTGAAGAAGAATGATTTTGATTTCCTGCAATTTTATTTTGATAAATACGAAGACAATAACAAAATAATAGGACCGACTCTTGAGGCTCTAGTCTCTACGTTCTAGCCACAAATTCCTTGTCAAAATCACTGTAACGAGTCCAAGGAGCATGGGCCCGGCCAGAACCAAATGGCCATACCTAAAACAATAATTGTGGTTTAATTGTTTTAGTTGCGTGGATCCGGTCCGTATGAACCCAAAACAATACAACAGCTCTAGCCTCTAGTTTCTTTTTTTTCTAGATTTACTCTCCTGGTCCTGGGCCCTGGGCCCTGGGCAAGTAAAAGTAACACCCTGCTTTAGAACTTAGAATTATAAAGATTATATTCTTGCTTTTTAACTAATTTATTTAGTCTAACACTGCCGCCAGAAGCCATCCAAAACCAGGGTCTAATCACTGGAAGTGTGCGTTTGGATGGAGGAGTGGATTAGTAAGAAGGAAATGAATCTGCTGTGATTCTTAAGGAATTATATGACTCTTTTTTCATATTTAACTTTTAATTTTTTAGAATGCACAAATTTCTAAAGCAATTTATTTTTATGCATGAATCTAAAAAAAAATTGAGAATTGGATATGGAAAAGCAGAGTTGTACGATTCCTTAAGAATCGTAGCAGATTTATTTTCTTGTAAGAATAGTAACTAATCTAAGAATAAACAATAGTTGCTAGCTCAACTTTTAGTTAGCTTAGTAAAATAGTGAACTAATTCATAAAAGACAAATAAAAAATAATGGATAGCTCTTCTTTCAAACATTGAAACTAATTTTACCAAATTTACCAAACACCGAAACAAAGAATAGTGAGTAGCTCTTTATCTTCTTCCAAACCAATTTGATAAATTTCACGAGTTCAAGCAACAACAAATCACAGTCACACTCAATTTTGTTAAATAATAAAATAAATCTCTTAATAAGTGATACTTCTATTCTCATTATTTAACTAATGCAATATCTACTAGAACCCAAATTATTTAAAATATAAGCTCAAGTACGAGTAGATGAGGATTTGAGTAATTTGTCTCCACGATTAACACTGGGATTTTTATTAATCGAAATAAAAAAAAAATATCGAAAAAGATGATAGAATCTGGATTTTTTCGAAAACTAATAAGGCCAAGATAATTATCAACGTTTCTAGAGACGGAATAAACAAAAACATCCCTCTTAATTATAATCCTACTCCGCATTCCAGTTTAATCCAAACGAAAGTAACAGATGGTCTGGATTTAAACGTCCTTCACGGACGGTTTAGAAACACACGTCCCTCAGGGACGATTTAAACTGGCGCGTCCATGCCCCAGCAATTCTAAGGGATAATCGAAGTCTCATATTTTGACTTTTTGACTTTTCAATATTGAATGCTATTATATTTGGATAGGCAGAATTATTATGCTTTCCTTAGCCAAACGAAACAAATAATTATAATGCTTTGTAGTTGGTGTTTTCCTGTTTCTTCCTTAAAGAAACATTTAATTGATGAAAAAAAACTTTATTATCTACAAAACTTCAAAGATATTTCTTGTAATTTTTTATTATTATTCACCATTATAATTAAATAAATATTATAAACTTTAGTATATTTTAATAAATATTCGATCTGATCTGTATCCACATCGTATTCATCTGATATCTGCTCGAATCTGTATCCGAAAAATAAAAAAAATATAAATATGATTTTACCACTATATTCGCTCCGTTTTTATTAGAGAAGAAAATACATGACACACCGTGACGTGATGTGACGTGACGTGACGTGATCAACTTTATTTTTCACGTGACGTGACATGATGTGACCAAAATGGTGGCAGATGGTAACAACACATGTAGGGACACAAAATATTATGTGATTGATTCAATCACTAACAGAAATAAATAAATTAAGAGGTGTAAATTATCTAATTTATTAATGATAACTATTTATGTATAATAATGTATTATACATAACTATTTATTTACTGAATCAATCATATAATATTTTGTGTCCCTACATGTACCGGACCATTCGCCACTATTTTGGTCACATCATGTCACGTCACGTGAAAAATAAAGTTGATCACGTCATGTCATGGCGTGTCATGTATTTTCTTCTCTAGTAAAAACGGAGCGAATATAGTGGTAAAATCATATTTATATTTTTTTTTATTTTTCGGATACAGATTCGAGCAGATATCAGATGAATACGGATGCGGATACACATCAGATCGAATATTTATTAAAATATACTAAAGTTTATAATATTTATTTAATTAAAATGGTGAATAATAATAAAAAGTTACAAGAAATATCTTTGAAGTTTTGTAGATAATAAAGTTTTTTTTCATCAATTAAATGTTTCTTTAAGGAAGAAACAGGAAAACACCAACTACAAAGCATTATAATTTTTTGTTTCGTTTGGCTAAGGAAAGCATAATAATTCTGCCTATCCAAATATAATAGCATTCAATATTGAAAAGTCAAAAAGTCAAAATAAGAGACTTCGATTTTCCCGGGATAGAATTGCTGGGGCATGGACGCGTCAGTTTAAATCGTCCCTGAGGGATGCGTATTTCTAAACCGTCCGTGAAGGACGTTTAAATCCAGACCGTCCGTTACTTTTTTTTTTTTTTTTTTTCGCTCAGTTGTTTATTAAGCTGGAATGCGGGATAGAATTATAATTAGGAGGAACGTTGATAATTATCTCGGTCTTATTAATTTTTGAAAAAATTCAGATTTTATTTTCTTTTTCGATATTTATTTTATTTTATTTTGATTAATAAAAATCTCGGTGATTAACAGCTATAATCGGGGCCCCACATGTCAGCAAAAAAAATAATAAATCATACCTCGCGGTCGTACTGGTCCATGCAATAATTTATCCTCAGTCAGTATACTGACAAGATCCAAATATGTAAAGTTTTTCATTTTTGGGTATATGCGGTATAGAATATTAACAATTTCAACACATGCTGCTAATCCAATTAACAAACGGTAAAAAAACATTTTACTTAATAGAATGTCTCGCACCTTCTAACAAGTGCGAAGCCAAAGGCATTAATCAGTCGCCTTCAACCAATTAAAAAATTCCAAAAAAAAAAATATCCAAAGAACACACCGAATTTGACAATTTGACACTGATACAGCGGAGCCTGTACTAGAGAGAGTTTATCCTCTTACGCTGGAGAAGAAACGAAGAACAAGAGGGAAAATTGAAGATGGCATTGCACAAATCTTTCCGTAATAGCCACCATTTTTTTCTCCTGGTGTTGCTTAGCTTCACATCTTTCGCTTGTTTAGGATCTCAAGCTCAGTCTCTTCCCAAACAAGAAGGTAACTGTAACTCTCCTTTGTACAATATTTTTTACCCTATTTGAATGTTTTTGGATCTAGAAGAAGTACAAGTGTTCAATGAAAGATTAATTGGCCCTTCTATTTTCTTTCTTTCCATTTGGATTATTGCGATAATGAGAGTAGTGGAGCGTGGAACTTCAAAAATTGAGGTGTCCAGTTGTTAATTTTCATAATATATAAACATTCTCTATCTATCATTATCTTTGCATGAAGCGTTTATACTAATTTGGAAATATTTATTGTCAAACACAAAAACTTAGAAATATAGCTTACCCATAACTTTATGTATTTTTATGGCGGTGTAAATAAGAATTGGAGGTGTCCAGTAATTTATCAAGTTGACGAACCCAATTTCCATTTCCTCTATTTTTATTATTTCTCCTTTGAAATTATTCAGTGGAAGCTCTGAAGGCAATAGGGAAGAAGTTGAATAAAACAGACTGGGACTTTAGTGTGAATCCATGCAATGGCACCAATGGCTGGATCAATGGGACTTCTGGATATAAAACAAGTAAAAATGTGACCTGTGATTGTGCCTTTGATAACAATTCCACTTGCCATGTAATCAGCTTGTAAGTCCACGCCTCTCTTCTTTAGATAATCATTTTTTATTTTTATTTTTATCACTCTTTCTTTTATGTGAATATGTTGCACTATGGAGAGAACTATTTTCTAGGTAGATGTTATGTTAAGCCAATCTACCTATAATTAAGAAAACTTTGTTGTAGTGGGTACGTATTGATTCCACAGCTTAGGTGTTCAGGTCAAATACTAGTTTGTACCGGTGAGTGTGGAACCTATACTGGTTTTGAAACCATTTGGGCTTATTGTTTATTTGTTTCAATTTAGTTATTTGCAAAGTTCAAGGGGACCGAAAATGTAAATACAATGAGCACAATTTGTTAACCAATGCTGCTAGTCAGCATCAAACCTATAATTTGTCAATGTGGTGCCTCTTTCTGAAATATTCCTATATCAGCCACCTAATATTATGATATTTCTTTTGTATTGTAATATTGTATGCCTTTTAGACAGCTTACACGTCAGAACCTGACCGGAGTGCTGCCTGAAGAAATTGCAAATCTTACATATCTGAGATATCTGTACGCAATCACTTCACTATCACATATATTTTTACCCTTCCTGGTTGTGTCCAGTACTAGCCCTAATGACTGTTGGCCAGATCTCAATTTGATCTTTGATTTTGGGTTTTCTTGGCATTTTTCAGTGCTTGAGGATATCTATTTTATTAGATTAGTAGCTGAGTAGTAGTTAAGCTGTAGAAGATTTCTACAATAGCAGCTGTTTTTTACACATTGCTATTTTACAGTACCACTTAGTTGGTAGGGCTACACTTATCTCCTCACATTTTGAGTCTCTGACTCGGTGTAAACTTAGAGTGGATGCTGGTACCATATCAACAATTATGAGATCATTGGGCCATGCTTACCAGATGGTACTCTTTAATGGCTTAAGAACAAAAAGTTATCATTTTGCAGCGATTTATCTCGAAATTGTTTGAGTGGTACGATCCCGTCAGTGTGGTCCAGCCTTCCCCTGTTTAATTTGTAAGTACTCATTCCCCTTTCATGTTTCATTGCATATGACCATCTCAATAGCTTATTTTTCTTTATAAGTTTTTCTAACTACAAAAATGTGAAAATTACAAATAGGTCCCTCCAAGGGAATCAATTGTCCGGACATATACCGAAGGAGCTTGGGAGCATGCCTGCACTTAAATCTTTGTCAGTTATATTTTTTAGAATTAATTTTAGTACACATACATAAGTGCGATCAAAGCTAGATTTTAATGCATAACCTCGAACAATTGATATGTCAAAAGTATATCTATTTTAAAAGTATCTCATGCCATAACATCTTAATGAAAAACAATCCCCTACTGATGTTTATGAACTTGAAAGGGAAAAATTTAACTTCTAGTATTTTGAATTTTCAGGCAGTTGGAAAACAACCGTCTTGAAGGCACTATCCCTCCTGAGATTGGAAACATATTAACCTTACAGAGACTGTGAGGCCTTCTAATTTTCTTCCTTTTATAAACCTCGAATCTGTATTCTTCTTCCAGCTTTCCTAAAGTATGCAAACATAACTTTCTTCTTTGGATTTATACTTCTTCCCTTACAGTTTCATCACTGCGAATAACATCACAGGCGAGTTGCCTTCTACATTTTCCAAGCTCACTAACTTCACCGATTTGTATGTATTTGGTTATTGTGTTTAACACTTCTACATTCTTTTATGGTTATATATATAGACACACACACACACACACACATTATTCATCTGATAAAGACATACTTTTTCATGTATATATAGTAGGATAGATGGGACTGGCATTTCTGGAAAGATCCCTGATCTCATTCAAAATTGGAGATCAGTCAACCGAATGTAAGTATTTTGTTTTGAAAATGCCAAAAAAGACAATACTTGTGGTTTTGGAACCATGAAATCACATATTACCCTTGTAAAGATATTCACAATTCATCATTTCTGTATGTCTCTTCAAAGTAAAACAATGTTGATAACCATCTAGCACAAGCCATACAAAATACTGGTCCATGTTCTGTCCTGGAGTGAACTCATGTACTGATATTCATATAACCATAGTAAGTTTTGATACAAGTGAAACTTCAATAATTTCATTTTATTATCTCTTTCTTTGTCTTGGGGATTTTTCTGCTACTCTGCAGAGTTCAGAGTCAACGGATGTTTAGTATATGGATACATTAAATGTGCTATTTTACAATTTTTGCAAACTGAACTCTTATGCTTGTGTAAAATCAAAATCTTCAGGGATATGCAAGGAACTTCCATGATTGGACCCATCCCAAGTAGCATTTCTATGCTGAGGAATTTAACTGAACTGTATTTTCTACGTCTCTTACATTTTTTTTTTTTTTATTAAAATCCTGATCTGCAGAACAGAATTGTGTCCCCTTTTAGCACGTATGAACTATTTTCCGAGGTTTATGTGAGTTCCTTTTTTTATTATTTTACAGGAGGATCGTTGACCTGGCTGGGCCCAAGACAACATTTCCACCATTGCAAAATGCTAACCACCTGACAGAGCTGTGAGATAATCTTACTTAATTTCATATCTTTTGAACGACTGTCTTCTCCTTACCATCATTTCAAAACTTATAATTTATAATCATAATTGATTTAGTGTTTTGAGGAATTGCTCGATACATGGAGAAATCCCTCCTTATCTTGGCCAGATGATGTATCTTATAGTTCTGTAAGTCACCATTCCATTATCTTTCTTTTTCTTTCTCAAATTTGTTCTTCTTCTCTCTCTTTTTTCCTAATTTGAAATTGTTTCTCTAATTTTGCTTCTGCTCATCTATTTCACCTAACATATCCAGAGGGCTCACTTTTAGCACATCTAAAGCTGCTGTTTCTTAATAGATGGATTTAATAACTTTCAGGGACCTAAGCTTCAACGAGCTGACTGGACGTGTACCAGCTAATTTTGAACAGCTATATACCCTTCAATATTTGTGAGAGATTTATTTCTGTGAGATTGATTTTTCATTTTATCTTTTGCACTATATCAAATTGTAATATTTGGAATTCTACTCTGGCATATGCTTTCGTGACAATTTTCTTTATTTATTTGGTAGGTATCTAACCAGTAATATGATTACTGGAGATATACCTCCTTGGATGCTGAGAAATAAAGCTAGCAACAAAGTTAACATGTGTGTTCTCTCTATTGTAGCTTGTCTAGATTTTTGATGTTCATACAAAACCTAAACTGACTTATGGACCAGTACAGCACTTTTATATTCATTTTTCTTTGCTCATTGTTTGATTGGGCCTAAAGCATTAAGATAGGGAAACCCACAAAAGGGTTAAACTAAATTAATAGTGTTTCTTAACTGCTTATACTTATTTATTTGCTTGTTCACAAAACTTAATCACTAATCCAGGGACATATCATACAATAACTTCACTGGTAATCCCCCAACTGACTGTCAGCAAGGAAATGTGTAAGCATCAGGCTTCTGGATTTCATACATTTATTTTTGATTTAACTATTTTCTCTGTAGACTTTACTTGTACTTAAAATATTTGTTCTTTTAATTTTTAAACAGGAATATGGTGTCCACTTTCTCTTCTCTAAATAACAGCATGTAAGTTTTCAGTATTGATCTTACACACTATTGATATTCGTACTTTGTTGTTCTTTGTTACCTACTTGTTCTCATTGGTTTGCTGGTTTAATAAATTATTGCATTAATGATTTTATAAATAATTTGGTGATTTCCAAGTAATACATTGGCTTCAAAAGTAAGTTTCTGAAACCAAATTAGTTTCTTAAAATATTATTTTGTCTCCAGAACTCCATCATGCTTGCGAAAGAACCTCCCATGCATCCACAAAGCAAAATGTAAGTTGACTTCCACAGTTACCTCTGTCGTTTTCTCAATTGTTTCTTATTGTTATTATAGCATACTTCCCTTCCCAAGTGATACCTATTTGTGTCAGCTTACTCTTTCTTGTGCATAAAAGTTTTGTTGCATGAGTCTAAGAATCTTTTACACAGATCAAAGTATTTCTTTGACTGGTCCAATTCTCATCTGTTTTCCAGTTCTTAACTTGTTCATTTAACCAGATAACTCCTTATATATAAACTGTGGGGGTAAAAGTGTAACTATCGACGGCAAAGAGTACGAGGAAGATACAATCCAGATAGGCACCTCGTCTTTTGAATCAGCATCTGACAAGTGGGCCTACAGCAGCACAGGGGACTTTGTCGGGAATGAAGATGCTAACTACATTGCATACAACTCATCAAAGCTCTTAAATGTGCCATATCCAGAGCTATATACTGAAGCTCGCCTCTCTCCATTGTCTCTAAAATATTATGGACTCTGTTTGAAGAATGGTGATTACACGGTGAAGCTTCACTTTGCTGAGATAGTGTTCACAGATGATAAAACATTCTTGAGCAATGGAAAGCGTGTCTTTGATGTTTTTATTCAGGTAATTTTGTTTTTACCTGCTGAAGATTTTAATTTGGTTCTATAAGGCTTGTTGGGAAAAGATTGATAAACCTTGTACCCTTTTTCTTTAACTTTTTTTTTTTTATACTGAAATAAGGATCTTATTGTATATAATGATAAAGAGGTTTTTTTTTTCTGAAATTTTTTATGCTGCAGCGACTTTTCAAGTTTCCTGTTTAAAACTTGATTTCTTTTCTGTTTTATCCAGGAGCACAAGAAAAAATCATGTGCTTCTTTTGAAACTTGAATTTAATGTAGGGTGGTAGTACTAATACTCTTTATTTGTCAGGTCATTATCTGCTTCTATAGGTTTACACCAGACCAATATCAACCCGACTTTACCTTATCTCATATTTTAGGAATTTTTTTTGCCTTTTGGTGCCTAATTGTGGAAGTTCCAGCACAGAACTCGGTGGAAATACATATCACTCTTTCACAAACATAATATGAAATGGCCTCGAATGCCATGTAAATTACTAAAAGACCCCTTGATGCAGGGTGTGAAAGTATTAGAGGACTTCAACATAGCAGAGAAGGCAAGGGGTGTTGGTCGTGCAATTGTGCAGAATTTCAGCACTCAAGTGACAGATAATACCCTAGAAATTCACTTTTATTGGGCTGGAAAGGGTACCACTGCCATCCCTGATCGGGGCTTTTATGGGCCTCTTATCTCTGCCATTTCTATTGAGAGTAAGATTATAATATTTTCTATTTTATTTTGAAGATTTTCTGGTATTCAAGTTGTTTATATTGGTATGCACAACATTTCCAATTCTCTTTTTATTGGTTTCCGGGATATTATAGATATAAATAATTTATAAGTGGAGATGGTAAAAAGCCCAGAGCAAAAGTTATATTTGTAAAAAGACTTAGTGTTTGTTTGTCAAACATAAAAGGAGCTATTCCATGTTAAATTATAAACTTAATTATTGGAAGATGTATGAACAAAACAGTAATTATGAAGGGAGTCCTAAAGGTTTTCTGGAACTTGAAAAAAAGTGAAATTTGGAATTCAATGTGTTGCTTAGGAAAAAGTGGGTGGAATGGTTATTCGATGTTTTGTTGGAAAGTTCAAAATTTATCTTAGGTCTACTTATATATGAGAGAGTCCTTTTGTATGAGTGAGAGAGAAAAATGACACGAGGAATTTCAGAACTTTGTGTTGAACTTCTCTCTATACCCCAACCAAAATTTATCTTATTTCTATCATTCCATACAAGTTTCTCTCAATGCAAATGCTTTCCATGTGCTAGCCAACTAATAATGAAAACAAGGAAACACAATTTACAGTATTTCCTCTTTTTTCTGTTTTTTTCAGACACACACCTAAAGAACGACGATATTGTCTCTACGGGATTGATTATTTCAGTTGTGGTATGTTTTGTTGCCGCCGTGCTTATCTCCTGGATAATGTATATCAAAGGCTGCTGTCCTAGTGTGCATTTTAAATTAAATGGTGAGTACATTTTCCAAACTTTTTTTGGGCTAAGTTGTTTTCTATTTTGTTATATATATTTGACACCTCTTACATACAACTTAACAAATAGTCTCACATAGACCTTAAAAAAAAAAACAAAGTCTCACATAAATATAGTTAAACAGCTTGGAATATATGGTGTGTATGAAGGTTGACTGGGGACACTAAAGAGCCAAGGGAAAAAAATATTAGGACTCTAAAAGCATAACCCCCCAAAACCAAAAAAATGAAAGAATAAAAAAAGACAAAAGGACATTGCTAGCCTTCAAGTATCACAATGTGACTGTTTTATTGCTATTAACCTATTAAGTTCTTAACCAAAGTGGCGTTAATATAAAAAACTTGGCTTCTATCCCACGATATCTAGGTAAATCAAGCTATATTTTCCATGACACAAATACTTCAGATGTACAAGCGCGTGCACACTATCTATTCAGCTTGAAAGAGCTAGAAGATGCCACCAGGAATTTTGATCCCTCCAATAAAATTGGTGAAGGCGGGTTTGGACCCGTTTACAAGGTAACAACATCTAAGTTAGTCTTGTGATTTCTAATTGTAGTGGAAAACATGTGTTGCCAGATAGTCAATATAGCATGAGCGAGTTTGTTTTCATTCTTATTCTCTTCTAGTTTCGACTTCTTATTCTCTTCTAATTTCGACGTGCTTTAAGAATTATGTAAATACTTTACATGAATCTTGGTTACACTGTACAAGTTGGAAAAGTAGCAAGTTCTGACTTGCTTTTTTCTTCCAGCTGGATGTCCATATTCAAAATCAATTCTAAATAGCTCAGCTCTGCATGTTTAATTGAACTCCCAAAATATCCAATAGAAGCCAAAGCAAAGGAATTTAGCTGTACTAGCTTGCACATAGTAGTAAGCTTGTACTAATAGAAAATATAAATAGTGAAGAGTATTTGGCCTAAATCGATACATTTTGTAGGGAGTTTTGACTGACGGCACAACAGTAGCTGTCAAGCAGCTCTCTGCTAAGTCAAGACAAGGAAACCGAGAATTTTTGAATGAAATCGGGATTATTTCAACTCTGAGGCATCCAAATCTTGTCAGACTCTTTGGTTGTTGCATGGAAGGAAATCAGCTCCTGCTAATTTATGAATTCATGGAAAATAATAGCCTTGGCCGGGCGTTATTCGGTAAGAGTACAATTGTGCATTTAAGCATTCTTAAAAAATATTTGTTTGGTTTGAATACTTGCGGTGTGGTTGAGGTTTGGGCTGATGTGATAAATCGGAATAAAATAATCTCATTGCTGAGTTATTTTACTGTACCGGTTATGAGCAGCATAGGTGTTTCCATTGAATGTTATGGCATTAATCATGACACTCGGTGGTGGTACCTATTGGAATCAATCAACCACTATAACAAGTGATCCTTCCCTAAAATCTTAGACTGTCGTCAGATATGACTATTACTCATTAATCTATCTCTTTCTTGTGGTTAGGTCAAGTTGAACACCAGTTGAAATTAGACTGGAGTATTAGATATAACATTTGCATAGGGATAGCAAGAGGACTTGCATATCTCCACGAAGAATCAACCCTAAAAATAGTGCACCGAGATATAAAACCAACCAATATCCTTTTGGACAAAAATTTGAACCCTAAAATATCAGACTTCGGCCTTGCAAAACTCACTGATGACTCTGGTGGGCACATCAGCACCCGCGTTGCTGGCACTGTGTAACTCTCTCACTCTCTCCCCCTTTTTTTTCTGAAATCTTGGCAGGGGTCTCTCCTTCTCTCTCTATCTGTTTCTCATTGAGTTAACATATCTAGGTTAAATATTGTCTGAATATCCAGGGGTTATATGGCACCTGAATATGCAACAAGAGGATCATTGACGTACAAAGCTGATGTATACGCCTTCGGAGTCGTCACTCTTGAGATAGTTAGTGGCCAAAACAACACTAGATGTATGCCAAATGATGAGTTCCTTCATCTTCTTGATTGGGTAAGTTTTACAAATTTGTACACATGTAACCTTGCTGAACTTTCATTTCACATTTTGAACATTTAAAATGCTTACTAGTGCAGAATTACATCTCCAAAACAGTTTAATGTGCATCAATGTCCATGAGCTAATGATGCATGGTATTGATGCTTCTTTGTTACCCTATGCTGACAGATGCACCTCTTGCAGAACAGCTTGAAATATTTTTAGAATTTCATGAACTTAGTTCTGATGCATTTAGCTTTATGCCAATTTTAACCTTTTTAGGCTTCATTGAGGCTTTTCTATTGAAACTTTTGCCTGTACAGGGCACTTGTCAATATAGAACTTATGGTAATTTTAATGAAGGTACTCTATATTTCATTATTTCACCTGTCTGAGCTAAATAGCCCTATGCTTGTAATTCTAATTTCTGCAATTCACTATACAAAGCAGCGGGTTCTGTTCTGGAATGAAGTACCTGTTATGTACCACCTAACCTTGCCAGCTTTGTAAATTGTAATGCTTTTTTATGGCTATCAGATCACTTGACTATTTTTTCTCATTTTCAGGCTGAAACACTGAAAGAGCAAGGAAACCTTCTAGAATTAGTTGACCGGCGCCTTGGTTCAAGCTTCTCAGAAATAGAAGCCCTTAGAATGATAGCAATTTCCCTTCTTTGTACCAAATCGAAGCCGAACCACCGACCTCCCATGTCATCAGTGGTTAAGATGCTGACAGGAGAAATCCCAGTTCAGCACTCGCCTAATAATCAGGAATCAAGTGGAAAATCAGGTTCTAACAACAGTAATTCTTCTATGCAATATAGAGACAATGAAGACAATAGTCGAATAGATTGCATATTAAGTGATTATTCAAGTGGTTCAGTTTATTATAATAATCACGAGATGGGTATTCTACCTTCAACCAGCATTTCTTCATCCCTCGAAGGAAACTGCCAGAACTGAAAAGTGCGACAATATTGTAAGTGTTTGGTCTTGTGTTATTTGTGCATAGCTACTTAATAACTCCTTTTTAATTATTTTTCTAAAGGTCTCCTACAAATCACCATACCCGTCACTGAAGCTATAACCAAGTTGAAAGCGTTTAGTGGGTCATAACTCCTTGTAAATCTCCTTTTCCATTATTAATAAAATTCTTAAGTAGGCGAGACCTACTTTCCTCACAAAATAGGGTTTAGTGGGTTAAAATAAGAAGATTCAAGGGTACATTTAAAACAAAAGGGTAACTGGAGTGGTAGTCTGTTAGATCAAATAAGAAAAAAAGTAACTAGCGGTGGTTTATTGATGGGTTCTTTCTTCTTGTGGCTTAGAACGTATAAGGTTTTACATGCAACTGCAACATTTTGAGGTTTGCATTTTGTACCTAAAAGATAATTGCAGTTAGTTTATTGTGGTCTAAAAAGATTGTTTGCTTGGTTACAAATTTATATGAGCTGATCATTAAATATATTTTTTTGTTAATTGGGCAATTTGGTCCTCTTTTCTGTTTACTGAACCTTAGTTTCGAGGATCCACTCAATCCTGTTGTAATATTCTGGTATTGTACTCGTACAAAATAATATTTTCTGGTTTGCTCACAGCACAATTGGATCTGACTGGTACTTTGAATTGCAAAGAACTTGATCGTTCAAATTGTGCTCCGAATTCTTTTGTAATTCTAAGTTGATAAACTATTAACATTATTTATGTTCATTTGCAATCACCAGATCAACTCATTTATGAAGCAGCTGCAATCGACCAAATATATTTACTGCGAGGGGCAGCATGTCATATGAAAAGATGCAGCTGCACAAGATGTTAAAAAAAAAGGAAAGCAGCTTAGTTATATAGTACTTGGTGTAATTTAATTTTCAAGGATCATTAGTTCATTATATTGTGCACAGTACTAACACTAGTATTTTTGGGAGATGCCATTTGTAAATACACTTAGATTTAGCTTCTCCAGCTTATTTTGTTACAAGGTGCGTCGAATTTTGGTCACAATAGGGGTATCGATTGGACAATAAATGCATAGTTATTTATTTTCTCACAAAGAGTTACTTGTCAAAAAAGGTTGTTGTAATGTATATTTAAAATTTATGTTACGTCTATTTGATATTTTGAAATAAAAACACACTTATTTGAATTAGAATATTAAATTTGTAGGTGACTTCTTTATTTCTTAAACAGTATCAAGTTTAGGAGGTAGTAGTAGTAGGTCCGATAGGCATCAGACCTACTTTTAGGTTCAATTAGAGCTAACACCATACGATTAGCATTAATATATGTGCGTACGGAAATTGAAATAGACTTACACGGATTTTAATGTAGTTTGCACGAATTTTGATTCAATCGAATGTTCATTGCGCCCATTGAACCAAGGTTGGTCCGATGGGCATCAGACCTACTTTGAATTCAAAGTTTAGACCGATTTGAAAGTTGTTTAGCTTTACATCAAATAACTTCAAATTTCTAACAGTAAAATTTAAAATATTTATGAAGGATAACTAATCAAGTTATAAATTTGTTCATAAAAATACATTTTATGTAAATAATGAAGAATACATTCTATAAGTTATTAATCTAAATTTTATGTAAATTTGTTCATAAAAATACATTTTATGTAAATAATGAAGAATACATTCTATAAGTTATTAATCTAAATAATATATTTTAAGATATCAAATATATATATCAAAAAGATTAAATATATGCTAGAATTATCTTGTCAAAGATATCACCTTAATTATTTGATTCCACAACAAATTTCTCAACCGATAATACTAAAAGTAAAATCAATACAACTCCCATTGGCACGCTAATACCAAGTGAAATAAATACTTTTTAATGAATAAAATTATATAAAGTATATACGTACATGCTTAAACAAAATTAATTTCCAATTTATTCTCTCATCGGTTTGAACTTTGAAGTTCCCAACAAACATACATGAAAATAAGACTTGCAATAGGAGACTGTTCTCGAACTGTCGCAAGGAGGTTTACTGCCTTATTAGTAAGTTCTAAATTCGTGCCGTGCCGTGCCGTGTCGTGCCAAACACGGCTTGGCACGGCACGGCACGGCACGGCATGGCACGATTATTATTTTATTATTTTTACCGTGCCGTGTCGTGCCGTGCCAAAAATTGGAAGAGGTCAGCACGGCACGGTTAAGACACGGCACGTTTAGGCACGCCGTGCCTAAACGTGCCGTGTCTTAACCGTGCCGTGCCTAATCGTGACGTGCCGGTTCGTGCCGTGTTGCTTTGGCACGGCGTGCCTTATTCATGTTGATCGTGCCGAAAATTAAAAAAATCCAAAAAAAAAAAAAAAATTACAAAAATATAAAAATATGAAAAAAAATTCTCAAAATTTATAGATTGTGCATGCGCCAACCAGATGCTCATTGCATTATGATCCCGAGTTTCCGACCACCAAAAATGCTTTACCAATATTTATTTGATTTTCTAATTATATTTTATGAGGAAACAACTAGCATATGTCAACAGTACCATATATAAACGTCTTGAGTTAGTTGCAAATTTCATGAAAACATAAAATTATTGCCACTAAATTGTAACTTTAAATTATATTTATCTTCATCCTTTGAGATTTAAAAAGGCTTATCCAAACGGACAAAAAAAAAAAGAATGGCAATAATCTGTAGTTAAATAATTTTGTGATCTGTTGATGACAGTGAGTCCTACCCTATCCAAGTATTAGCAAGTAAAATAATAGTTAAATATTCTTTTTTCTGAGCCTCGTGCAGCATTATGTTTTGCAAATTCTTAAAAAAATAAAAAAAAATGAAAAAAGGAGGAAAATTAAATAAAATCATAAAAATAGAAAGGTATAGGCGTATAGCCGTATGTATAGGAGAAAAAAGAAAGGAAAAAAAGTTTAAAAAAATATATTTGTTTTTTAAAATTTGTAAAGTTTAAAATAGAATTAATAAATGCAAAAGAAAGAAAATAAAGTTACCCTCCTCCTTTATTCCGGACTTGGGACCGGCTATGTGAAATAACATAGGTGGAGTTCTTTTGTTAGTATAGTTTAAGAAAATTAAATTCAAATATTAAAATTGAAGTGAAAATTATACCTTAATCCTCAAATATTAACATGGACGGAGTTCTTTAGTCCCAACTCATCAAAACAAAATTAAGAAGGTTCTAGGATGTTTATAAAAGAAATCAGAGATTACCTCAAAAATTCACTTGACTAGACCCATTCAGTCCAGATGAGCAAATGAAATTAGGTGCCATATTGTATCGGATATCCGATCCGTTATTATTTCGGATATGATTCCGATTCATTTTGTTATGCGTTTGGTTTTGGTTAACACCGATACCAGTAAAATCCACATGTCAGTTCAAATATTAAATTTCATATCCGGATATATACAGATATCCGCTCCGTTTATATTCTTACAGAATAATCCATATTCGTATCCGGATTATTTTTCCATATACCAGAAATATTTGTATTCGTATAAGGAAGTATCCATATCTGTTTAATCCGGATTCAGATAATAAGCGGATTCGGAGCGGATAACCGTCGGATAATCCAAATCCGTTTACACCCCTAGGAAACTTGCATGTTACACAAGTTGAAAATTGAAAAGTTTAAATAATTTTTTTTAAATAATAAAACATATTAAAATAGAAATTCAGTTTAATAAAACAGTTTATGTAATTAATAAAGTGAATGTACTTGAAATGTTGAAGTTTTATTAAATTTAACTTTTACAATAGCAAAAGAATAAAATAAAATAATATTATGACCTTCAAATTAGAGTTGTCTCATAAACAAGATAGTAATAAGATATTAAGGTCAGGCACCTTTGATCTTCCTTTCTCATTAAAAGAGAATAAACAACCTGATAAATGGAAACTTCTTCCAAACCTCTTAGAATTCAAAACTTTTTTTTTCGTTTTCCTTTCTTGTTTTAGCGTGAACAACTTACCATTTATAATGTATTAATTAGAATAAACTTTTTTTTTCGTTTTCCTTTCTTGCATTCAAACGTCCAAATACCATGTATTTAATTAATTAATGTTATAATGTAAACATATACATTAAATACATTATATACCTATCTCATTTTTAATTTATTTTAAAATATATAAATTATTAACTTAATGAAATGATAAATTATTGTATAAATTAATTCTGCCAAAAATTAATAATTAAAAATCTACATAAAAAGTTGGATAAATTAATTTTATCATAAATTACTAAATAAAAAAAATTACATGAAATGTAAATTACATGAAATGTGAAAAAAATTAAAAAAAAATTAAACTTTCGTGCCTAGTCGTGCCTAGTCGTGCCTAGTCGTTCCTAGAGTGCCTAGTCGTGTCGTGCCTAAATGTGCCGTGTCTAATCGTGTTCCCGTGTCGTGTCGTGCCGTGTCCCGTGCCGTACCGTGCCGTGCCTCTCCTCGTAAACGTGCTGTGCCGTGCCGTGCTCTACAGTAGGAAACCCAAGCATGGCACGCTTAAGGCACGGCACGTGAACAGTACCGTGCCGTGTTCCGTGCCGTGTCCTTATCGTGCCGTGCCGTGCCGTTCGTGCCGTGTTTGGCCACGGTGGCACGGTTTTGAGAACTCTACTTATTAGTGATACGACATTAGAAAGTGAGAAATGATGTGGCTAGCATAGCAGTAGGACCGACTTATTTTGAGTCAGAACAGTGAAAACCCGCAATCTTATGTATATAATTATGTAGTGATAATCAGTGTATAAAAACTTTGTAAAAAATATCAATATATCTGTCAGTGTTTTATTTACACCGACCATAAAAAGAAGGGAAAATTTCTAGTGTACCCATACAAATGTTCAAAATAGCCAATATCCCCATAAAAATAACATAATATCCAATATCCCCATACAAACTTAACTTTATTTCTTCTATCCCCTTTCTTTTATTTAACCTTTTATTTACTTCTTTTAAAAATAAAATAGACAAATATACCCTCCTCCTCTCCTCTCCTCTCCCCTCTCCCCTCTCTCTCCTTCCTGTATACCCTCTTCTACCTCTTCTCGTCTTTCACCCATGGTGTTTTTATTCGTGGAGGCATAATGAAATTACAAAGTCCAAGATAATGAAAATCTTTATTTGTAAATAATTTTGCACTGCTTTACGTTTTCAAATTATTTTAGCGAGTGAAGTAGCCTGATGAACTCTGTGTTTTCCTTTTGACCTTCTTATTTACCTAATCTCTTTGACCATTACATTTCATCTTGAGACTTCTCAGTGAAGGAAATTGGATAAACATTACAAGAAACAAGTAATAAGAGTGCAACTTCTTCTCTACGATTTAAAAAAAAAAGTGTAATTCTTTTTTACTTGTAATTTGAAAATTGTGTGTATTCCTGAGCAAAATAAGGAAATATTAAAATAAAATTGAGGCATGCATCAAATTAATAGAGTTTCTATCCGGCACCACAGAGTACTTTCTGTACATTTCATTTTCTAAATGATCACAAATTACTAGATAAATATATTCTTTTCCATTATTCAGGAATAATCGAGTCTGCACTTTTGTCATATCCCCTATATTTACCACAAATATGGCAACTAAAACCTCATTTTATCTATCATCAAAAGCACAAGCACAATGGAAATTTCAGGTTCTCACAAAGAAGAGACTACTAAAAGAACCGGGAACATATGTTCATCCTTGCACAATAATTTAAGCTTGTATCTAGTGCTGGTACATGTCCAGTACCTATACTCTTCACCTTATCTTTCTAGCAACAATTCCATAATACAAGGAACAGTTTTGTGTATCAATCTTTTAATCATCGCTGGCCTGAAGCACCAACCTAATTGTTCATTACTGACATAAACACATCCTTGCTCTGCCATTCATTTTACTAATAATAGTCTACATGTAGAAACTAACTATTGCTCAAATGATCACATGTTTAGAAAAATATATATTCATATTCTTTGGGTGCTCTTAGAAAATGATTCATGCCTTGCCATCTCATTTTGGTTATCTTTTAATCCCATCTTCAAATTTGAACCATTTAGAGTGACATTTCCTTTTTTGTAGTTAAGAAATAATTCTTTTTTTTCCAAATTGCCTGTTTCCTTGATAATTTTCTAATGGTGTCAATCTTTTCGAAACCATGCTTAGAAATTCAGAAATAGTCGCAAGAACACTATTCAAAAGCACTAATCTGCCTCCAGAGACAAAACTCTGTTTACCCATACAATCTAATTTGTTCTCTATATAGTCTAATTTCTCCTAACAAAAACGTCCTCTGAAAGAGGCTAGATTTTGACCGCATGCATAGCCATTTGTCTTTTATTAAAGCCATAATAGAAACGCCGAAACTTTCCCCTCAATTCATAAAAGGCAGAAGCAAATCTAGTGAAGGAGAGAGAAGATAGAGGAGGGTATATTTGTCTATTTTATTATTAAAATAAAAATAAAAGGTTAAATTAAAAAAAAAAGGGATAGAAGAAATAAAGTTAAGTTTGTATGGGGATATTGGATATTATGGTGTATTCATGGGGATATTAGCTATTTTGAATGTTTGTATGGGTACACTAGAAATTTTCCCTAAAAAGAAAATAAGACTTGATAAAATATACTGGGTTCCTCCATTAATTGCTGCAAACATCATAGTAAATATCACACGGCATATCTGACAACTGTCATAATTGTTATGGTTGGGCCAATGGCCATTATTAATATGTTTATCTCAATATGCCTGTATTTAAGCTTTCCTATCCTATCCGACATATCTAACCAAGATTTCTCCCCTCATAATTATATCTCCAAATATATAGCTCATCAGCTATTTACAACTTGCTATTGTTATTTCATTCCCCACAAGTTTGGAGTATGTATGTATGTATTACTATTTCTCGTATAAATTACAGTACTGTGAGGTCGAAACTGTTCCTAACTTTTCCATTATACTTATATCTAATGCAGAGACTAATTAAACAAATGTTTAGATTGTAGTTTAGATAGCTGATGCTGATGGTTATGGTTATGGTTATGGTTATGGTAGGTGAGCAATATTAATTGGTATGTTACTATTTTAGTTGAATAGTACTGACAAGACAAATTTCTCTGCTTTGCTTCTTGGGCTTTTAATGAAAGAAACCATAAAAGGTGCACACTTAAATTTTTGGGCCCGGTGAGTCGGTGACAAGACCCCAATTAAAGCTCCAGACCAGATCCCCTCAAAAAAATAAAAAAAAAAAAAGTTTTCTAAAAAAATTAAATTTTTTTTGTTGCGTTTTTTGGTTTTTTTTTTGGCGTTTTTATCGTGAATAATTTGTGATTCGCATTTTATTTGCGAATTATTCGGTAAAAGTTTGGTCAAACGAATTATACGCTGTTCGGTGTGGAAACCCCTAAAAAATATTTTATACACGAATTATTCGCGTATAAAACACGTACATGGTGACTATGCATTGTCCTAACTCCTAAAGGAGATTTAAATGATTTTTAAAGGGACTGAAAATTTTGTTCGTTTTCTTGTACGTTATCGAAATTTTAAGACAATTAGTTTAATGATCTATATTATTTTATTATGATTTCTATAAATAAAAAGTTTTGGCAAGGAGGCATGCAACACAAATGATTTTTATTATTTTCTTTGCCTGTTTTGTTTTCTTATTGTGCGTCCGTGTGTTAGTGTGTGAGTTTAGGTGTTTATGCTGGTTTAATTGGTCTTGAACTTCACAAGAAATACAATCAAGTAACTGTTTGTAGAGTACAACTAGGGTGTTTTTAGGTTCAATATAAAGGTAATAAATTGAATACATTTGTGAGTTTTTGAAATTTAATACGGTGAATATGATATTATGAATTTTAGAGGGGTACATACGTAATTTCAAAAAATTTGAGGGGTATGCATGAAATTCCTTGGGTTGGGATCCTTCATAGTATTGGAAAGTTCTAATAGAGATCCAACGGATGAGATTGCATCAAGGTTTGTGCTAAGTCCCATCGTTTTTTTGTCTTAAAGATCTAACAATGTTAATTATGTTGGGCTGAGAAAATTCTAACCATGCTGAGAGTAGGGCCATAGAATTGAGAAAAGGAGCCTAAATAAAAAATAAAAATATATAATAAGAACAACATTTGATTTCACATATTATTTTTTTAAAATTATGGTATTCGGCCGGGTAATCGATTAGAAAATTTTCACCTTTTTTTTTTTAATTTGTCTATATAAAATGGGACGATTTAATATGTTACGTCCCTTGATCAATTAGTGCGTGGGATCAGTAGTACAAAAAACGTGATTATACACGACATATCATACATGGATGAGAAAAAATTGCACATTAACAGTGTGTAATAGGAGGAGGTGCTTGCGCGAAAAAAAACTCACACATACCCACACGGTCTACTAGTAACGAACCGTGTCCGGAAATTACTAACTTTTGTTCACGATTTTATAATACTGAATCGCACATGATAGTATGGAATCGTACACAGTTAGTTAAAATTCGTGTATGAGTATCACCAATCTCTAAACACGTATTTATAGTTTTAAACTGTGTAGTTTTTGTTCTCGCGTTTTCAACCAAGTATGCTCAAAATTAATTTCTTGTACCAATCACTCCCTCATTATGTGCACCTTTTCACCTTTTGCCTTTAAAATGTAATTTAAGTCCGCCCCCTCTCCCTTATCTCTTTCATTTTCACTCTACTCGTCATTTTGTTTTCAACCATCAGATTATAAAGGTTTAATCACAAAAGTTGTGAATAACCTTGAAAATATGTATGTATGTATAATTGTTTCAAATTTGTACAAGTTAACTTCTTTCATGTTTCTTTAATGGTCAGAATAACATGGATGCTAATAAGCACAATAAAAAAAAATTAGAACAAATGTACACGGTTTTTAAGAAATAGCCGTGTACAAATTTTATTTAGAATTTTTGGTTTTTCGTGCCTATGACTATCCCTGAACCTAGTCATAAGTTATACATAGTTGTTCAGGAACCGTGTTGTTCATTGTACATGGTTTATTCTATATAACCATGTTTGAAATGTAATAAGAGTTTTTATAATTTGCACCTCTTCGATCACCGCCATGTCTTTTAATTCCCACCGCCCTCTTGTCCAATCAAATAACTCTCTCATATTTCTTCATTTGGTCTTCGTCATCGTTGTGGAAGCGAGGTAGGAGGATTCAGAGGCTGGCTCGGATGCGCGGTGGTAAGCCAAAACGAAGCAAAGAAAGACTCAAAATGACGGAGAGAAAAGGAGTTTAGGGCTTGAAAATATAGCCATAAGGTAATTTTAAATTATGTGTTAATCTTTAATTTTTGAATTTTTTGTAAAGTTCTTAGTAGACTTTGTAAATTTCTGTTGGTTGCATGATCTGAATTTACTTTGTAAATTATGATAGGGACCTTCTACAACCTAGGAAACCATCAAGAGGTCCAACATTTGAAGAAGAAAATATTTAAGATGCAATCTAAAAAACGAAGAGGTCCGACATCCATACATTGCCGAGAACTTGACTTCGAAAAATATTTTTTATTAAATTTTTAAAAAATATTTTAACCGCCAAAGTAAAGTATATATGTACATGTATATGTATATGTATAAGTATAATATTTTAAAAAATATTTTAACCGCCAAAGTAAAGTATATATTATTTGTTTATGTTTGTTGAATGTATATGTATAAGTATAATAATTGTTTCTGTTTGTTGAATGTTGAATAAATATGATTCATTTTTGTATGTTGTGATGTTGAATATATATTGAATTATGGATGTGTAATATTAATTTGTATGTTTAATGGCTAGTAAATATGGGTGCTAGCCTATTATAAATCGTTAAAAAAATATACACAGTTCTAAATAACAAACCATGTTTGGTTATGAAAATAATATATGGATGAATTGTAGAAACCATGTATATAAACCTAGCTAGTTATTGTACACGGTTACTTTGACCGTGTAGATACCATTTTCAGCGCCTTCCTTTTAGATCTGACACGGTTGGATTTTATTGACCGTGCATGTTAATACTATATAGACACGGTTCATAAACTGTGTACTACGTATCTCCCTATTTATACACGATGCTCGTTGACACGATTATGTAACCTTGTGATATTAGCTCTTCGGATCGTATATGGCCGCGTTTTCTGTACTAGTGGATGCAATGGAGTCAAGGAGTGCACTAGAATTTCGAATTTGTATTGTATTAGTGTATATTAGAATCAAACGATAATAGTTAGTATGACATTTGTAAAAGTTATTAAGATTTTTTAAAATCCTTTAAATATTTTAGAGTTGTAATCAAGATTTTAAATCGCAATTATCGCGCTTTCACAGAGAGGCTAAAAAAAAACTATCGTGAATGGTGTAGCTATAGCAAAAGCTATCATACATAATATTTTTTTTCTTTTCAAAAATTATATTTTATATTTTTACTAATTATTAACATGATAAACAGAAAATTGAGGGTAATAACCAAATGACAACTAATCTAAGTCTATATTTTTTCAATCATACAAATAAGAACAAGATCTAAAATACAACATTATTTAATAGTTCATACTTCATAGTATTACATATTATAATAGACGAAGAGTCTTAATTTTATAAATTATAATAATAGAAATCAGCTTTCAATTGAAATGAAGAGCAATAATTTTACAAGTAAATTAATACTAGACGAAGAGCTAGCAAAAATAAGAATTAATATTTGAACATTTCCGATAAAGAAGAAGAGACTAAATCACAAATAGAAATAAAAACAAAGAATTCGATTTAATATACTTAGCATAGCGAAATATGTAGCATCACAAATAGAAACAAAAGTACAAAAATTAATGTAAATTGCAAACATAAAATAAAATAAAAAAGAGTCTATTTAGCATAGCAGTTCACTATAGCATGTATTGCATAGCAATAATAGCGGCAAGCTATTACAACTATATCAATTTAGCTGAATTAGTACACTTTTATTCTATAACTCAACTTTTATGGTCTGCAAAAACTACATGACAACCATAGCTAATTTATAACCTGGTCGTAATCCTTGAGTTGAACGACACCGACTGGTACACGAGCTGATTCCGAAAATCCCAATTTCGGCGCCAGTGCTATACGGATGCCGTACCGGTACAGGCTCTATACCATGTTTAACGTGCGTCTCTTACACTTCCAAACAAATAGTCAATTATTTAATTTGACCCACCATACTATTTTGACCTTACCCCCTTGACCCTCAATTTACCAAAACGACAATTTATTTCTGTGCAGTTTTTCCTATTGGGGTTGTTTTTTAATGTAACATTAACAACTTTATTTTGTTATTCTGGAAGTTTTGTTTCTCTGTTCAATTTTTGCATAGGTATATGGATGTGAGGATAAGGTTTGGTCCAAATGGTTTTGGATCGGATACTGTTAAAAGCCTCTAACAACGTACGATTGAAGTCCGAACAATCGATCCAAACAGCTGAGCATGATTTTCATATTAAAATGTGCTCAGAGACCAAATTTTATATTTTTTTGAAATTTTTTACTATTTTTTTTAGATACGTACAAAATCACTGTTTTTGGACCGTTCAGAAACAATAATGTTGTACGTATCTAAAACAATAGTAAACAATTTTCAAAAAATATAGAATTTGATCTCTGAGCACATTTTAATATGGAAATCATATTGAGCGGTTCGGATCGACTGTTCAGACTTTAATCGTACGATTTTTAGAGGCTTTGGACGGTGTCTGGTCCAAAGCCATTTGGACCAAATCTTATTCCATGGATGTAATGAGTTCCGTTGGTATCTTTTGTACAAAAAGAATAAAATTGAGATGACTATAATTAATGTAAATGAGATATATTTTGAGCTTTCTTTTCTGAAAATGCATGAAATCCATATGTTTACAGCAAAGTGTTGGTCTCAATATTGCTAATACGGTTTGTATGATTGTATCTGCCGTATTCAAACCCACCACTTGTAATGACCTTAGCAATTAATCTGATCATATTTATTTATATATAATAATAATCACATTCTAAGAACCATCCAAAATAAATATCTATCTAATAATAATTAATCACTGTTTAAGACCCATTCAAACTTAATCATAGAGACATCAGCATCCAAAGATTAAAGAAGCAATTGATCACCATCTATTAATTAAAAGATAATCAATCAGTACAAGCTTTGTAAGTCACGGGATCAACCAAAGTACCCAACACCTCATTACCTCATATAGCTAGATAGCAACATGATTATATTCCATTGCTAATCTGATACTGTCAACTAAACATGTCTGCTGTGTGTTGTTCATTACTAATTACTTAATATCATCTCTCTACATACATAAATACATACACATATATAGAAGTAAATAAAAAGAGGGGATGATATATTGAGATACTTTAAGATGGCACCATAAGAGGAAGGCTTGATTGATACAAGAGATGAACAAGTTAATTAGTCTTGAATTAATCAAGATGTGCTCCTTTCTCTGTAGCTCTTGAGGAAAGAAGAACTCTTTGTAAGCTCACGTAACGGCTTGTTTGTGAAACGGATCAGGTTGTAAGCCCACGCACCCGCAATCGTGCCGCATATGGGTCCCACCATGTACACCCATATTGACTTGTACTTGTGTTGGATAATCGCAGGACCGAGACTCCGGGCGGGGTTCATTGAGGCGCCCGATATAGGCCTGTCAAGGGCAGAACAAATGGCAAACAAAATGTTCAAATTTGTTAGCAACAAATTAAGGAGAGGAAAAATTGTGCTAAGTTAAATTACTGAGTTTGTCATATTCTAATATATTTTCCATGCATACCCACAAAACTTGAAAAGGATAAAAGGTAATTATTTTAACAGTTCATTTGATAACAATAATATTAATACTAATAATAATAATATATAATTACCCGCCAATGAAAACATTAAGCAGGATTGTAGCTCCTACAGCTAATCCAGCCAACTCTCCAATCTGTTTTACACAATAAAAAATTTAATTTAGTTGCAGAGTATATATATGCATGGGACCTATATATGTCCAAAGATTTATAAACCATCAACCTAATAAATTTAATGCAATTTAATGCTACAAGTCCAAACCACTGTACCTGATTTAATTTTTTTTTTTATAAAAAAGAGTGATGAGACTGTCAAAAGAAAGTCAATTACGAAAGCACAATCAAAACTCTAAACAAACCTAAGGTGATTTTTTTTGGGGGCCTAATATTATTTTAGCAAATTAATTAAAGTCAAGAAAACCTAAGTGTTTTTGTCTAATATGCACTCAGTTAGACAAAAACAGTCCTACAATGAATGTTTTTGAATTTGGAATATGAAAAAGATTAAATTAAACCTTGTAATTAAGTTTCCTAAGATCTGATGATAATCTAGTGAATTGCACAAGTGGAGAGCTAGTTAGAATTAATTAGCAACAAACTTCTAAAGTAGGTTAGACTATAAAGATGAAAGAGATTGAATTAATATTTGTTCATACAGCTCGGTTATCTGTGGCAACACCGGAGATGACGAACATGAGGTAAAAAGATATAATGAATTCGATAACTAGAGATTGCACATCGGACCCCGCTGGCAGTGTTCCGGGAAAGTGTTCTTCCTTCTGGCCAAATAATAACCAGAGGGTCCCGCTTGCCAGTATCGAACCCAACACTTGGGCTATTATATAAGGTGGCACCTAAAAGCAAGCAAAGTTTTTCAGTCAGACAAGAAGAAGATGGAATTCTGTTTTCTCTTATACATGCCTTTGAAATAATTTAGGTAATGCAAAATCATATCCAGCACAAATAAAAGAAGAGAAATTAACCTGTTTCCAAGGAAACCTTCCACAAGTGGCAAATGCAATGGAGACAGCAGGGTTGAAGTGTGCACCAGAGATATGGCCCAAAGAGTAGACCATGACCATGACAACAAGGCCCCACACTATGCATATACCAGGAAATGTTATGACTCCAGTGCTTTTGTTTATTGTCACTGATGCACATCCAGCAAATATGACAAAGTAGGTCCCAAGTACCTCTGCTATTAGCTGCATGCATATAAAACAAAAATTATAACATATATAGAATTAAAATATTTTTTGTACAAGAATGACATATATTAGGACAAGATTCATAGTCAGCACTAACAATTATAAATTAGAGATATTAATTGCATTATTTAACTAAGTTTCAGACAAACAGTTGTACCAAAATATTGACCAACAAATAACAGTATTAAGATTCAAGAAGTCGTGAATTATATATATAGTTATATCCTTTCTGGAGAAAATAAATAATTTCAAACTACTGTTAATTAACTTCCATTATATGTTATTTTTTAACGATGAAAGGCCAAAGCTGAATCTAACCACACAACAGCAGTTCAAATTAACTTCTTGCTTAAACAAGGAAAGATATATATTTGTCAAAACCCCCATTTATGAATGAGATACTTTTCAAGGGACCAATAAGTGCACTCTTAAACCTTAATATACGAACAAAATTAATGGATATTAGTTTTGTAAAAAGTAGATAGTAACTAGCCAACTACCTAAATTTTTGTGACATAAATACAAACAAGCGGTCATATAAGACCTTCAGTTAGGTCAGAAAAAAAAGGAATATGTTTTCCAACTTAGCACCGAGTTTTGAAGACAAAATGTGTAATAAATTAATTTCACTCTTACACGGCTTAGAATGATAAGAGAACAAGGAAAAAAAAAAAAAAAATCCAACCATGCATGCTCTACAAGCGACAAAATACCCACAGAGAAATCAGACTGCTGGTACCGGAGCATTTTTTGCCAGTAAAGGGGTGGCAAAACAAAAAAAAAAAAGAAAAAGAAAAACCATATATAATCAAAACGTCATCAAATCCAAACGGATCAAATCACACTTTTTTATTAATTTCTTTTAATCTCATGATCTAATTAATGGTCAATCTATGTGCAAAGTGCAAACAATGGCACATTTGTGCCATATATAATTCTTATGACAGCTAGCGTCTGTGGAGTCCTTGAAAGGGAGCCCAATTAGGATCAGATTTGTGTTTCTGTTTGGTTTAACCTAGATAATATTATCCTTAAAATATATTAAAGCCAGTTCTCATCGTGTAATATAATTCAGGTTTGTAACTTAGCATAATATTTTACATGAAGTATAAATGCTAACCTTCTGAGCGAATTGCACGGTTAACATTCCAGAGGTGTCTCTTGGGGTAGAGCTTTTCTCTAGGCATCTTCCTTCCTCCATCACTGCCTCATCATGCACCAATCCATTTGCTCCAGAGATCTCTGATTTCCCCCCCATCTCTCTCTAGATCTCTCTCTCAAACAAATCCGCTTAGAGAAGAAGAATTAAATGAAAAGTGAATGGTATGTCCAATTGAGATCAGCCCAACCCTTGATCGTATAGAGAGAGAGATGAAGCGGCGTAGGTTCCTATTTATTGGCCTCGAACCCAGGAAAGAAAGTGGATGTTTATCTAATAATTTTATCCGATTTTGGATTCTATTTTTATTTTCTGTTATTTTATCTCTAAATTGACTAGTAATATGGATAGAAATTTATTAAGCGCTTGACAAGGTAGAGGAGAAGAGGGGAGATGGAAATAAGTTGGAACAGAGTTAATAAATAATAATTAAGCAATCGGCTGCAATCATCGCCGAATTCCGAGATCCATGCTATTCACTTCCTTGTCGTCCGATCTGAATTTAACGGTCTAGATTGAGTGGTCCGTGTTTAATTCACCCGCTACTTAATCCGAACCGTTTTTAATGAATAGTTAGTTGACTGTTAAGAGTGTCTAAATTTAGAGGATTGAAATCTGCTGCGATCCAAAAAAAAAAAAAAAAGGTGAACAGTAACTCTAAAATCCCTGCTTTCTCAAATCTGACCGTCCAATAGTTTCGTGCACGTATCTCAAAGCAGCTGATTTTTCTTTACACGAATCTCGAAACAATTCAATAGTTGGATTTGGAAAAACAGGAATCGCAGGTCACTGTTCATGAGCGAGAATCGCAGCAGATGCGGATCCAAATTTAGAGGGCTAGACTGGGGAATAGAGAGAGAGAGAGAGAGAGAGAGCATTGAAAGCTGATCCAACAACCCACCAACGACAAATTAAAAAAAGAGAGTAAATTATTTAAGGCACTTAAACAGACTACTGAATGCTAACGGACTGGCGAAAGAGGCGATTGAATGCATGGAGGCAAAAGTGTTTTAATTAATGATTTTTTATAGGAGGAACAGGATAAACTTGCTGCATAAGGTTAAAATATCTTATTTTTTTTTAATCTCATTTATGTTATTTATTTTTATCTTTTTTTTTTAATTTAAACAGTGGATTCAAACTACACAATATGATCCCTATATTATAATATGCTTGAAGATCAAATTCTATCATTTTTGAAAAAAATTACTATTTTTTAAATAGTTATGAATTTTTTTATTTTTTTAATGGAAAGTAATCTTATGAAAAATAGTAATTTTGTACATATCAAAAAAATAATAAAATATTTTCAAAAATTAAAATTTAAGTCTCCAAGTAAATTTTAATATAGAGATCAGTGTGAGCAGTTCAAATTAACTATTTGGACTTTAAAAAAAATGTAAAGTATAATTGAAGCTTGAAAGTAATAAAATATTTTTTTAATAAAAATAACCGTAGACATAAATAGAACATTTTAACCCTACCTACATAAGTACTAAGGTATGGTATTTAATGTTTCAATGAAACTGGGGGTCATGACCACTGTTTAAAAAGTATATAAATTTTTAATGTTTGGACGTAAATTAATGGGGTACTTGACGTTTGGATTTTAAATTTTAAGTAGGCACTTTGAAATGCCAATTATTAAAATTGAAGTCCACACTTAATTCAAATATAAATTAAAAAGTAATTAAAGAAGTAATATCTCCATGATATAACTTCCCTTTTCTAAAAAACAATCCTCTGAACTGAATTTAGATAATTATTCCCCTCCCTCTCTTGCTAGTTCTAAATTTTAACTATCAATTGTAATTTTAATGGTTTCTATATGAAACGGGCCTTGAGCCTTATTTTCAAAAAAAAAAATGACTATCGATATTAAAAAGGTATATTTCATGAAGTAAAATAAAAGAAAACTAAATATACAAAATTACCAGAAAATATAAACAGATTTGATAAATTAAGAATAAATAAACATTGGCATAATAAAATGGTAAAGCAAAGGATAATAAAATAATAACTTAATAACTAGTATCGTACCTTTGCGTTCCAACGGGAACATTTATAAGAGAACAAAAAAAATCTCATACAAAATAACATGCTTTCATAAAAATAAAATTAGACTAAATGACATATTAAATGACATATATTTTATTTTTATCTTTTTGACATATTTTCATAAAAAAAAATTCAAACAAAATGATATATTAAATGACAAATAGCATTTCTTAAATAATATAAAAAATAAAAAGAAATGACAATATGACCAATTAATTATCAATCAATTCAAACATTCCTTAAAAGACATTTAGAAAATAGAAAGAAATAATGACCAATGAGAAAAATGATACAATTTGCAGATTTTTTTTTTAAATAGAACTCATTTAAATTATTTCAAGAGAACAAGCACAATAGATGGAAAAGTTATAAAAAAAATCACCTACTCGATGGAGGGGGGAGTTACAAAAATAAATATATATTTTTGTTGTATACTAAGATTTCTCTAAGGCCTCTCTCTCCACCGAGGCACGTGATTTTTGTAACTTCCTCACCCATTGTGCTTATTTTCTTAAAATCACTCAAATATGTTTTACTTAAAAAGAAAATCCAATTTGTATGTGGAGAGTACTAGTGGTGAACACGTGTCTAAATAAATTTATACTCAACTAAAAAAAAAAAAAAATTAAAAAGATATATAGAATCAAAATATTTAATCAGAGGAATAATATTTTAATCAGAAATTTCATTTTTAATCAAAACTGTTAGCAGATCAGCATATTTATGTAATTAGTATAAGATTGGAGATGCGTTATGCATAAGTAGCAACTGTGCCATGTACATAGTTTCCCAATATTTTCTCAAGGAATTTGGAAGGATCTAATTACGTGGCAAATGGCAATGGATGGAACCAACCGTTAGTATCATTAGATCACTTAAACTTTATCATATATCAATTCAAGTTTGATTTCTCAAGGAATAATTTATAGATATTGATTTTTTCAACTTAGAATCAAAATCGAAATGTGATAACTTTTTATGAGTATATAGAGAAAATAACATAGATTACATATAACAGTTTTATTTTGACGCTTATATTAAAATTTTGAGTTATTAACATTTTAAAAACAGAGGCATTATGAAGACACAAAAAATAAATACATTTGAACCCTCCTCTTATATCATAACCTTTTGATATTGTACAAAATGAATTCAAAAATAAAAAATAAAATGTAAAAGTTCGTGCATGAAGTAAATTAATATTAATAGTTAAAACTTGTCATTTGAAATTCGTATAATAATTTTTAAATTAAAATCATAAACCTCTCTAATGATTAAATTATTATTTTTGGTCCAACTTCTACTTGCGATTTTGTATTCAGCAATATTAAACTTGGGGGAGATTGGGAGAGGTTACAACCACAATCCTCCTAAAAATTTGATCATGTATTATTAAAAGATCCCAATACATATGCAATCATTATATATTAAAATTTAATAAAACAGCTTCAAACTCTCTTATTTTTTTACAAACTGATTATTAATAAAAGAGCTTTTGTGTGTGACAGAGACACTTGGGTCCAAAAGGTGATACTTGTCCAAAAAAAAAAAATCAATTTTTTTGTTACTATGTTTTTTTCCGAATTTTTTTTTGTTTTGTAAAAATACTTTTGTAGTCCAAATAATTGTAAAATTATTTTCTATCCTGAAAATCAACCCCAATCTATCAACTCCGACATGTCAAACAATTTGCTTCTAAAAATATATTTTATTTTGTGTATAATTATATAATTTGTTAATTCTAAAACTTCAGGCAAATTAGTACCATAGGAATTTAATAAAAATACGAATTTTTTTTTCTTCACATATGAATAATGTGATAGCAATGACCATATGACTTTTCTACGAATATGACTTTAGTTTTCAGTTCACATACGAATTTTGTAATTTATCTTAAAGTTTCATGCATTGATTTTTTTTTTTTTTTGTTATATACCAGATGAGATACGTGTCTTCATTTAATAAACTCAATAATCAAATTTGGACAACAAAAATAAAGAATAGTATACCTTTGAAACTAGTCAAAAAGAATATTATTCGACGAACGGGATGGAACCAATCAACTCAGTAAGATCATGTGAAACATGGAAAATTGTGATATTTTGTTTAAGAAAATATTAATTTTCTTTGTATGTCATTCTGATGGACAACTTTAAAAGGGAATAAGATTCGGTCCAAATAGCTTTGGACCGGACATCGTGGAAAGTCTCTAAAAATCATACAATTAAAATCCGAGAAGTCGATCTGAACCGCTTAACATAATTTTCATATTAAAATGTGCTCAGAGTCCAAATTTTATATATTTTTTAAATTGTTTACTAATTTTTTTATATTCTTACAACATCATTATTTATGAACGGTCCAAAAACAGTAATTTTGTACGTATCTAAAAAATAGTAAAAAAGTTTCAAAAAATATAAAATGTGGTCTCTGAGCACATTTTAATAAGAAAATCATGTTGAGTGGTTCAGATCGACTATTCGGACTTTAATCGTACGATTTTTAGAGGTTTTAGGCGGTGTCCGGTCCAAAATCATTTGGACCAAACCTTATTCCCTTTAACAGAGTTAAAGCATACATCATTTCTGTATTTCCAAATTATCCAGCATACATCACTAAACGGTATGAGAAAGCCTATTTGCTGCTCCTTATTCATCTATAATGAGAAATAAAATATGTGTGCATAACCATCCGATCTGCTTTAAAATCTGTGTGCATTGCTTTAATCTGTGTGTGTTTGCTTTAATATCCGTGCTCACGGATCTTAAAACAGATCAAACGGTTATGGATTCCATCGGACCCAAATTGATCTCCATCACTAAACGGTATGAGAGAGCCTATTTGCGGCTCCTTATTCATCTATAATGATAAATCAAATATGTCAGTGCATGTGTGCCAGTATACATGTTTATGAAGCTATTAACATTTCTTTAAACTCCTAGACTCATTATTCTAACTTTTAAAAACACATATTTCTTTCAGTTGGAATGTACATCTTTTTTTAGCTAAAATGAATATTTCCTTAAAATTGAAATAACATTTGAGAGGTACAAAATAATTGATAACTGCTACAAACTCCTAGAGATGCACACATCATGTAATAGGAACACCCGCTTTATAAACTCAATTGACACTTGATAGCTTAATACGTCTTCAGTATTTTTATAAAGGTAGAACCAAATGCATGATGTATTTGCAGGGTTTTAAAATTCGGTCTATTCAGCTTAATATTCGGCCGAATAATCGTATTTGGTTGGAATTCGCATAGAAATTAAATAAGTATTCAGTCCAATATTCGGTTTTAAATATTTGGCCGAATATTTGATATTCGGCCGAACATTCGATATTCGGTTCTGCATATTCAGTATTCGGTTCCGCATATTTGGCCGCATATCTGCATATTCGGTAGCATATTCAGCCTCTGATGTAAAATATTAGATACTTTATTAATTTGCATAAAAATTAATATAAAATTCTCATTTTAAAATCTAAATATATAAATCAGAATATTGTATATGCAGTATGCAGTGGTCTTCCAAATACTGAATGAGAACCGAATTTCAAAACATTGTGTATTTGGAAGACAGAGACTTGTTGAGGAATAAGTTAAGTACACACGATAAAAATTATAATTATAAAAATATTCAAATATCATATTTAATTTTTAGATAAAGATAATATCCGATTCGTTTGCAAGCTTAAGTTACAAATCATCAACCACGAGTGTTGAAATTTGCAATGAAAGGAGACTAGCTAAGCTGACTAGCTGATGCATTTAATGGTGTCACTTTCTATCACGGATTCGACCGCATTAATAGTTTATTCAACCAACAATTAAAAACGAGGCAGCATTATTAATTTGGATCTCAGCTACCATGTCCAAATTAATGCACTTTTTCATTTATATGGTAACTTTAAAAGTTTGATGTTTTTTTTTTTATTATTTATTGTACGTCAGCAAAATTAACCTTTTCAATTCGCAGACATCTATACGGAAATAAGTACAAGTTTTAGAAGTAGAAAGTTTATATTAATAATTTTGGCCTTTAAAAAACAATATCAACAATTTCTTCACAAAAAAAATCTACAAATTTAACTATATTCTTTATTTATCAAACGGATTTTCAGCCATCCAATTACCAAAAGTAAATTCATGCATAATGACCGAGAAGTTTTAGTAAAAAAAAAATAATCGCACTTACAATTTTAAAATTGTCAAATAAAAAATGCCTAAAAAAACTTCCACCGCAAGATTTCTTTTTTGTTTTTGGTTTAAAATCCGTAGATATTTTTATTAATCAGGACAAACCAATTATATAGTTTCGTACCAGTTCATACAACATCTGTATATAAAATATTACAACTGAACTCCTTTACAAAAGTAGACAACAAAAAACAGAAAATAAAAACACAATCAGGGTTTCCGCGCTCAAGTCAGTAGATATATATTAAGCTTGCAGGATTTTATGTGCTCGTGCTCAGATTGGTAGATTGTGAGCTTGCATAATTTTTTGTCATTAGCACAAGATAGTGTTGTTGTAATCAAGGCGAGACAGGAGTATCTAGAGGAGTCTTCGTGCTCAGTTGAGGTCTTTGTGAATTATTTAAAAGGAAACACAAATGAAGGAGAAGAAGAAAGTGAGGAGAAGGAGAAGGAGAAGGAAAGGGGTCAACATCAGTGCATCATCGTCATCATTAACCATAACGTACCTTATTTATACGTAAATATAGTGGATACTACATGCAGTAGATGTGGAGCGAATTTACAATATCTTCATTTGAACCCAGAGAGTCCAGACGAAGCGAGTAACAGTCAAGTGAGACGAAGCGACCAGCAGTGACTAGATCTGTTATACGGAAGCATCTGCTCTGATGGAGTGAGACGAAGTAAACCGAGCGGAGGAGGGGGAAGGGGTGAGGCGGAGGAACCGAGTGTGAAGGCGACTCTCAAAATTGCTTTTAATCGCCGAGCGGTGTATATGAAGTGAAACGCAAGACTTATTTTGTTAGAATGAAACTTTATTTTTATTTTTCAAATTCCATATAAAATGAATATATATGCTAGAACAAATGACAAATTCATATCAATTGACTAATTTATTAAATAAATTTATATACATCACAAATTTCATACACAATGAGGAGGTATTACATATCAACGAACTCTGACGTAAAAAACTTCTGATTTGAGATTTATTAAAACAATATATTAAACAATTAGTTTGAGATTTATTAAAACAATATATTAAACAATTAGTTTGAGATTTATTATAACAATATATTAAACAATTAGTTACCAACTTATCATTATATAATTTAAATTGCAAATATTAAATGTTGTGGAAATTTCATTCCCCTCAATGAAAACAAGATGAAAATATATGTTGTACAATTTATCCACATTTGGCACTGATTTTGCACTAAAATTATGGACAAATGAATTCCACCTTGTTATACATACATTAAAAAATTATATAATTAAGGACTATAATTTGTTATAGTGGTCAAGACACATAATTTCTATATGAGAGATAATGAGTTTAAAATCCGAATGGAAGAAATTTTTTGTTATAATAACAAAGGTATTAAATGTTATCAGGTGGCTTGACCTTCAACATTTACTCCAAAAAAATTATATAATTAAGCCACTTGAGAATTTAAAAGTTGTGCTTTATTTTAAATATCCAAATTATTATTTCTTGTCATATTTACTATAGAGGATATATATTACCACGAGTCTATCAACACCTATTTTTTTAAAAACATCACAATTATATGAGTAGAAGGTGTTCCTAAGTTCACCAACACTCTTTGTAAACTCAACTCTAAAATCTATCGAATTAATTTCAAATGACGAATTCGAACTGTTGAAACTTGTCTATCTTATGATTATGAGTGATGCATCTACATGTAAACAATTAAAAAATTTAAATTAATTTTGTATAGAGTCTTGGTCAAAAAGCATTAAAAAAAATGAATGCACTAAAATTAATTTATAAATATTCTATTTTTGATCGCTTGATTCTTTACAAAATTAATTCAAAAGTTTAAAATTTTTGCATGTAGACGCATCACTCATTAAGGCGACGGATTTCAACAGTTCGAATTTGTCATTTGAAATCAATTCAATATGTTTTAGAGTTGAGTTAACAAACAACAGTTCGAATTTGTCATTTGAAATCAATTCAATATGTTTTAGAGTTGAGTTAACAAAAAACAAGTTGGTGAACTTAAAAGAACACTCTAGTTCACTCCAATTATGCAATCTAGATGTGAACTGTTTTTTTTGCTGATTTATTCTTCTTTACCTTTTTTGGGAGCATTTAGCCTTTATTTTCTGTTCCCAACCTTTTTGGTCTCCCCAGACATTCTGATATTGATTCGTTCTTTGTTAGTTAGCTATCTACCATTATTTGTGGTCTAAAATAACTGCATTTTTTTTTTTTTACTTTAATAAGTCTGTGCGTGATTTTACTTCTGACAATGATCTCCAGATCATAACCAAGTGGATCCTAATTAATATTAATTACCATATAATCAAAGTAATGATTAATTTTATCATGCGACATTGCACAATGCATAGTTTATCTTTGCCTAACATTCTAGGCACTCAAACATTCTCTTCATTAACTTGCGTCACATGAAGGGTTCAGCGAGGGAACTCAGGATTCTGACATTGGCAGTTGGAGAAGAGTAAGTTGAAGATGATCTCATAGATTGGGCAAACTTAGATTAATTTACTTTGCTTAGTCTGGTTGTTTTTTTTTTTGAGAGAATGCTTAGTCTGGTTGTTGATTAGGTTGTTTTTAGTACTTAGACAGCTTATCTTTTGTTGCTAGTAGTTGCAGGCAAAATTTTCCTGTTTTTAGTTTCCAGTTGGTGCTACCTTTGTTGCAGTTTTTTGAGATAAAACAGTTTGTAAGATGTAACTGGTCGGTACCTATTTTAAGTATCTGACCTCCAACTCTTGATTTTAATATGAAATCCGTAGATCTCTCCACTATTCTTCAAAAAAAAAAAAAAAAAAAAAATTAACTTGCATTGAATTTAATCGTCGGTACTACCAAGCTTTCAAAAAAAAAAAAAAAAAAAAAGAATTTAATCGTCGGTAGCTAAACAGAGTCCAAACGGGCCGTTGTTTCGGAGCAAATTAATACATTTGTCAACGACAATTGCATGCGTGATGGATGGATCCATTAAATCAACGATATTAATTATTATGTCTGTTCCCACTTTTTCTTCTTGGTGCCATTGGGTTAGGGTAACAGGCATAATCAATTTAATATATTAATTTAATTGTTATATTGATTATGATTAAGACTTGGTTTCCTCTTGGATCCACTTATTTCGAGTTAGATCAGGTGTGTAATTAATGCTTTCAGACCAAATTATTTTAGGTATTATGTCAGTGTGGTCAATAATTTAATTTGAGGAATTAATTAGATTAATCTTTGGAATTACATGCCTAACAAAATGTTATAATTTTGAAAATGAGAAAACACATCTGATTTTTTTTATTTTTCTATAATATTTTCTAAGGTATTAGATGGAAGTACTATATGTAAATTTGTATCGTAGTGTGTCTTGATTAAGTCAATTTTTTACGTGTTGTGTCGTACTATGATCAAATTCATCAGAAAGACAGTCACAACATATTAGTTTCATCGCGACCACATGTATCATGTTCAAACGTGACTGGTGACGTCTGTCACTCTTAATCAAGTTTAACTATTTTTTTTTTCTAAATTTAGTTAGTTTAATCAAAATTCACCATTCGATCAGTTAGAACGATTCTGATCACATGTGACAATGTTTCATGCTGTGTCATGCCAATTTTTTGAAAGATAGACATATCACAGCACGGGACCTGCGAGTTATGACACGTGACTGACACACGTATTGTGTCATGCCATTATGTATCCGATGACGATGTTACTTTTTTACATTTCTAACCATATCTTAGAATTACTTTTTTGAGAAAATTTTTTGCTTGAGGAAAATATCTTAGAATTACTTTGTAAATAAAAGTTTCTAGCTTGATAAATTTTACCACTTTATATAATTAATTAAGCTTCCCAAAATGCTAAGTGCGTGCACTAAAGGAGTGTTAGAGGGACAACATTTTCCTTCTTTTGAAAAAAGTTGGTTAATCTCTTTGACGATCTGATTGAGAATGTTCATCTAATTAGCTTCTAACAAATCATAGAACTCTACCACAGATGACAGTTGGTTCATGCTCAGTTGCTCTTTAATTTGGTGCCTCTCTTTCATCCCTTTTTTTGCGTGTTGATTCTTTTGAAAATTTTGTGCATGTTTAGACCCCAAATTTCGTTGGTCTTAAAAGTCTTTTTGTGATCGTTCTCATGCTTCTAGTATACTTTTGACTGCATTCTGCATATATACGATTATTTCCCATATTTTGGGCTATATGCAATGATTACCATCAGCTTGTGATTTGCATGATTTGATCTCATTTTAAATATATATATATATGTACATTCTTTTTAGCAACTTTTAGTTTAGTGGAGTTGATCTTTACCTAGCTATGCAAAGAATGACGCATATATAGGTCATGGGATCTACAAAGAACCCTAGAGCTTTCCCACAACTTTGGTAGCACTTTTTTAAAATAGTTATAATGAAAAATAATAATATTGGGTTGGTAAATTTTCAAAAAGTCATCAAATCTTTGACTTCAACTATTCGAAGCAAAAGGTCTTTTGTTCAATTAAATAAATGGGTTGATATTGTCCTAACGAATTGCGCATTATAATTTTCAAATGTCACCAATTCAAATCTACGCTAGCTAATATATTATATTATTATATATGTCATCATGAATATGTCATCATATATGACTCCGTATTACTGCTGTTCATGCCTTCAAAGTTGAAACAGAAAATAAATCTGCTGCGATCCGAAAGAATTGTAGGAACTCTGTTATTTCAAATCCAACTTTTTATTTATTTTTGAGATGCGTGCATAAAAAACAATTTCTACTAGAGTACTCCATGAGTGTTCTTTTAAGTTCAATTTTAAAAACTATCGGATAGACTTTAAATGACAAATTCAAATAGTTGAAATGGATTTATTCAACAATTAATGTGTTTATATTGTTAAATTTATCAATTTTTAGATTAATTTAGTATAAAATCAAAGTGATAAAAAATGAAAAAATAAATAAATGCTTTAAAATTAATTTATAAATCTTTTATTTATTTTTAACAGCTTGACTATATACTAAATTGAGTTAAAAATTTATAAATTTGACATGTAATGGGTTACTCTTGAATTAGATTGATTTCAACAGTTTAAATTTTGTTATTAAAAATTATTCTGGTAAATTTTAGAGTTAAACTAATTAAAGAGCTACTTGAACTTAATAACACCGTGCTGTTCTAAAGTAACTAAAACGGGAGGAATTGAGAAATGTTTCTCTGTATAGATCCAGCCCATTGGGCCATGCTGCCATAGGCCCATAGACTGAAATTAAACGGGCCAATGCACCCCCGGCCCCCTCCGCTTCAATTTGTTCGAGTGCTTTATTTAAGGCGGGAGGCTCTATTTTTGTTTGCTTCTATGGGCCTTGAGGAATGTTAATATATCTGTTCAAGTTAGGCACATTTATTCTCAGCAAATAATATGTTCCAAGTAGATCTAATATTACAAGTGAGAAATCAATTTGTATAGAAAACATGTTTTGAAATCTAAAGTCATATTTCATACGTGTTAACTTTTCTTCTTCTTATTTTTAAACAAAAATGTAACATTTAAATTTAAACAACAAATTTAAACTCGTTATTCTCATTATGTACGATGAGCAATGAAGTTATGTTGCAAATTGTAAAATGTAAGAGTTTGCCTTCAAAAAGCATCAATATTTTTCACTAGAATCAATTTGATATACTAATTTTATTTTATTTTTCCATCCCACAATGTCCAAGTTTTTTTAAATTAGTATGTAATGGATCAAGCCACCTAAAATCTTTTATTTTAACTTTTGTAACAACGTATTTTTCCTATTTGGTTTTTGAATCCATAATCTCTTACATAAGAACATGTCTCATGATGTCCAAATTAAACTCTAATATTTCAGAATTTTTGACATGAATGTAAAACATAATCAGTGAATCCAATTCGTCATCTTGAATTATATATTTATAGAATACATGGAAATAAATATGTTGTTATTCCTTTGGAATAAAATGAACTCAGTATTCAGATCCCAACCGTTGGTCTTCTTTGAGATTCGTGCATGAAAAACTTATTTCGTTGAGATTCGTATTTGAAAAAAATTGAATGGTTGAGATCGGAATAGCATCATATTAATTTATTTCATAATGCATACTTTGGTAAGTTTTATAAAGGCAATCATATTAATAGAATAAACCCTTTATAGGCAATCAACTCAAGGTACCTTTTAGCGTTGAATAGATATTTTTAGTAGGGATTCAAATCCGCTGAAATTCAAAATGCAAGAACAGTTGTCCCTGAAATACCTGAAATTCACGTTCCGACCGTCCAAATTTTTCTGTGCACGCATCTCAAAGTAGCTGATTTTCTGTGCACGCATCTCAAAACAATTCAATAGCTGGATTGTGAATTTCAGGAATTTCAGGAACACTGTTCATACCCAAAATTTCAGCAGATTCGGATCCTTTTAGTAGCTCATGAATATGTGGAATAATTTTTAGTTTTAGAAAAAAAGTGATTAAGGGATTGAGTGAATATGTCTTCACTTCACCTAATTTAGGCGTCCAAATAAGACCTAAAATCATTGCACAATTAGTAAAGCATCTTCTCACCTCTGGTTGGTTGGATGCGAATATTTAAAATAATACAAAAATATAGGACTAAAGCAATGTTTTCAAAAATAGTTAAAAGGGGAAAAGATAAGATTTGATCGAGTCAGAATGGCATATGAGCAAAAGTCCCTTTCCATTCTCCTTCTTTGGGAGTGCGTATGCTCTGAGATATCTCAATTTTTGCGTGACCGACGTGTCCGGTTCCTATTCGGGACAGTATGGGGGGGCAGTATTATTGGAGCTTTGAGATTCGTGCAGAACGTATTTTAAGATGTTCGAAAAGTCACTCAAATTTTGAGATATCTCAGAGGATGCGAATTCCTTCTTGAGATGGCAAATAATTATGACAATGGAATGGGTCCGATGCTCATTGGACCAACTTTTAGGTTCAACGAGATATTGACTGTCAGATCTATCTTAAAAGCTATGCGCACGAACATTGAAGAAATCATCACGATATTAAAGTATTTAGACGAATCTTAAATGAGTTTGAACGGTGAATGAATCCGTCAAACCAAAGTAGGTCTGATGCCCATTGGACCTACTCTCAAGTCAATTTTTCTATAGGTTTTACTTCCGAATTGTAGGCTTTTTTATTTTGATAGCTTCGTGTGGTCTTCTTAGTCTTTCCTTGAAACAATCAAATTCCTCTAAAAATCCCCAAACTTGTCGATCATCATCCCTAATTTCAGGCCAATTTTCTCTGCATCTTCAATTGATTCTTGTTACAGCGACGCTAATGGAGGAGGAATCGGACATGCTATTTCCCTTTTTCGAGCCTGACGAACCGCAGCCAGAATCCGATAAGGCTTCAAGTCCGTCAGAATCGGTCGAATCCGGAGTTTCTACCTCCGTTGGAGGGGCGCAAGATGAAGAACAAGATTCTTCAACGGTTGAGGTCAATTTGTTCAATTTATATCATATAATGTGGAAATTTTGTTTCAATTATGCTTATTTGTTTGAAAAAGTAGCTTTAATCTGGTTCTAGTGCTGAATTTATATGTAGCTTAGCTAGGAAGGATTGATGATGCGTTCTTGGTCTCAGTTGTACCGGAATTTAGTATTTAGTGCACTTGGTCTATGTAATAACCTTGCCCAAAATTGGAACGCGTAGATAGTAAATTTGTAGTAACTATTGCACAAAATTGGTCCAATTTAAGGTTGAGTATCATTTTGACCCATTATTTATGTGTGTTTATTACAAAAACCTTTGATCAAATTACTCAAATGCATCAATTTCATCCATGACAATTATCCTTTGATGGTAATCAGGCTGAAGATTTAAGAAAGGATGGACAAACTGAGATTGATTCACCTTCAACAGCAGACAGACCCGAGAATCTGGATTCTGACAATGCTTCTGATCCTCAAAATAACCTCAGAGCTCAAGAAGACACATTGAACCAACAATCAGGAAAGTACTTCTTCTATGACCCGCCTCTGTATGAAGAGACTGGGATGTGGATTCCTGTCTCGGTGCCCCCAATGACCGGTACTGGCCACGAGGACTGGCAACGTGGGTTTGGCTCCGAAGGCGCTTACTTCCCTGATGAAGAATTCAGGTGGGACCCGCTTGAACCGAACACACAGATGACCATGTGGGATGTGTTTGCAGAAATGTTAGGAGCTGCAGGAGGCAAAGTTTCCTCTCTCGTCTCATTAAACAATATATTGGGGCATCACATGTCATATATTTCCACTTCTGTTCCTATGCCTACGGATGCACTTCAGGAGGCATGGAAGGAGATGGCTCAAACCCTAACTGACGCCCATTTTGGGTATGCGAATGGGTTACTTGAAACGGAGCCTGTCAGATGGTTGCCAGACAGTGTATCGACTGCTTGCATGTTATGTAGTGCAAAATTTCATCCTATAATATGTTCAAGACACCATTGTAGATTTTGTGGTGGGCTTTTCTGTAGTGACTGCTCCAAAGGCAGGAGCCTGTTGCCTCCCAAATTTAGGGCTACTGAACCTCAGAGAGTGTGTGATGTGTGTTGTGTGAGGTTGGAAGGGATACAACCATATTTGATGGGCCAGGTTAGCCGAGCATCTCAGCCATTGATTCATGATCTGACAGACCTGAGTACACTGAGGTCATGGCTTAATTTCCCATGGGCTCGCACCATGGAATATGAGATATACAAGGCTTCTAACACAATACGTTCTTATTGCAAGGTACATTTTAGTTTGGGTGGATTTTTTGTGCTGTTCTTTTTCATCTTACTAGTACATATTTGCTTTAGCACTGAATTATGATGCCACCTGGTACTGGTATGGCAAGCTGGAACTCACTAGCCTACTAATATATGACTTCACTGATTGTTGCTCAAAGCTCCAATTTTGTAGCAAATAGACTGACAAATTTCTTGAATATTGTAAAAATGATGAAACTGGCAAGAGTGGGAAATAAAAAATAGATAAGAAAGTCATGATTAGCCCATAACTGAGAAAAGAAGGGAAGTGCAGGAAAAAGTAGTAGTACTCTATACAAAATTTTAAGTTTTTGTACCCCCAATTTGAGGGATAAAATCCAACCTTTCCCATTCCTACTTTCCCCTCCCCTCCACCTCCTGTTACTTTTGTGGAGCGTAGACTAAAAATCCTGAAAAGAAAGTTTTTATGTCCAGTACCCAATTATCAGGATGTCTGATACATCCAATAAATGTGCATACCAGTAACAGCTAATGGCAGTATCAGCTAAATGTTACTGAGTTTAAATTAAATGTATGTGAAGGTGGGGAAGATGAAGCCAGAGAAGTCCATCCCTGACTCAATCCTTAAACAAGCAAAGGGGCTTGCTATAATAACAGTAGCAAATGTGGGGATGATGGTGACATACAAAATTGGGACAGGGCTGGTAGTTGCACGTAGGGAAGATGGCTCATGGTCTGCACCATCAGCTGTCTCTACCTTCGGCCTTGGCTGGGGTGCTCAGGTGAATCTTTTTTTTTTCTGGTCATTTATTTGCTTTGTGGAAATAACTGGCTTGTGTATATAAATAAAGTAAATAATTAGATGTTAGAAAACAAATCTTCATCTTTCCTGTATGACTTTGTTATTTTTGTCTTGGGTTTGGGTAGCCAAAGTCTCGTGATGTTGATTCCTATTATATGGGATGACTTCACTTTAAAACATCAAAATTTAAAGCAACATCTGAAGCACAGGATCACTTATTTCTGAAGAAATGCTTGTGAAATACCTTGGATTGCCCTATTTTCATGTCCTGAAAAAGATACACAAACTGACCCACCTTTCAGAACAAGCTATATTTTATTTGCACTGATGATGAAGAAAGGAAGGGTGCTTAGAGAATTTTCTATGGGAAAGTTTTTTGAATAAGAATCATAGATCTTTATACGTTTTTCTTCAAAACATCTCGTGGATGTTGCCAACACAAGATATATAAGAACAAAGCACTGGATTTCCGTCTGTCTTTTCTGACCTTTTGGGTTGTTGGATAGGCTGGAGGTGAGATAACAGACTACATAATTGTGCTGAGAAACAAAGAAGCTATTAAAACTTTTTGTGGAAATGCACATCTGTCGGTGGGGGCTGGCGTCAGTGCAGCTGCAGGTGCTGTGGGTCGTGCAGCTGAGGCCGACCTACGTGCAGGAGATGGTGGCTATGCGGCATGTTACTCGTATAGCTGTAGCAAAGGTACTTCGCTCTTCCAAATATATAAGCCTCTTTTTTTATTACTCACTATAACAGAGGCTTAATTGTGTTTATACCCTCGCATACTCTCAAAATTTTGAAGTTTCCTTTAAAGCAAATATTATCCAAATAACATGATAAATATGAAAATACTAGTTTGCAAAATCTCTCATGCTTTTTACTATTATGTGGAGACCTTGTCTGTAAGGGTGTAATGATGCGATAGGGTTCTAAGTGTAAGCATGGAATTTTGCATTAAAGAAGGAAACAAAAAAAAATGCAATAGTTAACCTCTTGCACAATGTTCAATCAAATAAGGACCTGAAGTAATAAATAAATTAGAAAAAAAGATAAATAAATAGGGAGTTGAACCATAGTTTGCACATGATACTCCTGTTATTTACCACAATTCTTCTGACAAGCACCGAACCTTGTTATTATCATAGGTGCATTTGTTGGTTGTGCATTGAACGGTAGCATGGTCACTACCCGATCGTCAGAAAATGCTCTGTTCTATGGGACCCAGATGAAGGCATCGGACATCCTCCTAGGGTCAGTTGCACGGCCACCAGCTGCTGCCATTCTTTATCAAGCACTTTCTAATCTCTTTGATAAGATAGAGAGATCGCAATCTACTCGGTACAATATATATCCAGCTCTTAGTACATAGCTTCAATTGTGTGGGTGGTGTCTTCTTAACCACGCATTTATTCATTGGTGAGATGGATAGTGTGGCAATTCAACAACAATTGTACATCATCTATACCTTGGATGGAACTTTGGATGGATGTTCTGTAAATATCATCTTATACAAAGCATGATTTAGTGTTTTTTTTTTCTATTTAGAGTGCTCTTTATGCCTAGTCGAACACTTAAACCGTCCTATCCAGTTCTAGCAACTGTACCTGTGCTCCGTCCCAGTTTAATGCGTACTGGCTGTAAGCATATGCTGGCCAGTTGGTGTATCTTGTGGTTTCATTATATCATGAGTATTGACAATTTGTTTAAGGTACCTCGTGGGAATTGAACTATACATATTGCAACTCGGATAAACAAACGATCTATTCTGTAAATATTATTCTACATTTTATATAATTTTAAGAGGACTATCTAGTTAAATCATGGCAAATATTATAATGGGCAAACCTTAGTAAATTGCAGTTACTAAGAACTTGAAGTTGTTACCCTTAACTGCTCGTTATCCTACAAGTCGTCTATTCCAGTCCTTTCATGTAAACCGTAATGCCCACCATAAAATTGTGTAAATTCAAGCCCCTCCGAGCAAATTAGGCAGAACCATTTCATGTACATTGATTTGATGTTTTGAAGAAAAAAAATGTTGAAGTAGAAAGCTAATTTGTAGAAGCGTTATTTATTTCTTAAATAGCTCGTGTATGGAATTTAAACCGATTTGGTAGTTATGTAGCCTTTTTATCAAATAATTTTAAACTGTTGATAGTTGGGCTTTAATGAATTTATAATGGATGGCCTATCAAATTTTAAATGACTCACATTTGAGGTATTTCCTATTTAAAATATGAAGGAATATATTTATATTCTCTTTCAATTTAAATAATTTTGCTAGAGAGTTGGGCTATTGCGTTTCATGAAGGACTATATTTTACTTCACATTTATATTTTTATTTTCAAAGTTCAAACAATACGAGTCATTCAACATATCTTCATATTTAATTGTGTATGGAGACCAATTGTTACATTTTATAGAATTTTTTTACTATTTTTTTTAAATATGTAGAAAATTCATTGATCAGAAGATTTTGGACCATAAAATAGTGATTTTTTACTTACTAAAAAAGAATAGTAAAGAAAATCTATAAAATATAAATTTGGACTCTATGCACATTTTTAATATAGATCGTATTGAACGGTTCAGATCAACTGTTCATACTTTGAAAACGGACGTATAAATGAGTATAATTGAAAAGTAAAATATAGTCCTTCAACACAAAATTGCGAATCATTTATGAGCAAAATCGAGCCCATACGTACGATATCAAGATTTAAATCGGGGTTCAACATCACGTTACCCCAATGATTGTAAGCAGACATTATCGCAAATGTTTTGGTTGTTGGTACAAAATAGTTGGACCTCTTTAACTGTTATGGCCATCTTTTCCCAATGTAGGTCCGATTTTAGTTACACCACCGCATTCTATTCTTGTTTAGAGCATCTCTGTCTCACAAAACAAAAACGTTTAGAAATTGCATTTAGTCACGTCACTGACTTTAACAATTAGAGATTTATAATTTCTAAATCATTCCATTCCAACAATTAATTTTGTGAAGAGAGGAAGAGCACTGTAATTAATTTCAGCCAATTAATTAGCCACGTGTCATTAAACAAACATTTTCTTTTAAAGCAAATTTGCTAATTTAAAAACTGTACTACATCCCAACAATTCTATTAGCAATTAACACATCAAATTAGCAATCCAAAAGCAATCACTGTTGTAGATGTTCTATGGTGTTCCTAAGTTCAATAATTTTTTTAGTAAATTCAATTTTAAAATTTATCGGATTGGTTTCAAATGACAATCTGAATCGTTGAAACCCATCTATCTTATGAGCGATGCGTCTACATGTGAAATTTAAAATTTTTGAATTAATTTTATATAGTCAAGTGATAAAAAAAAACGTTCAACAAAATAAATGCAATAAAATTAATTTATGAACCTTCTAATTTTGACCCTTGACTTTATAATAATTTAATTTGAAAGTTAAAAAATTTTGTAAGTAAACGCATCACTTGTAAGGTAGATGAATTTCAACAATTTGAATTCTTCATTCTGATAGATTTAGAAGTTGAGTTCACAAAGGGCCGCAGTGAACTTAGAAACACCCTAGTTCTACTCTTTGTTTAGCACTGTAGAATTGCAGATATGTCAAGGCAATCATGAACTAAAATTACCAACATGGTGGGGCGACATGTATTGCAGTTTACAATGCCAGTTCTACTAAAACATTTTGATAAAAGAAACTTAGGGAAAGGAAGAATTTACGACATCTTTATTTGAATCCGGAGAGTCCAAACAAAGCGAGTAACTGTCCGGTGAGGCGAAGCGACAAGCATTGATCAAATCCATTATACGGAAGCATTTGCTCGGATGGAGTGAGGCGAAGTAAACCGAGTGGAGAAGAAGGGGGACAGGGTGAGGCGGAGGAACTGAGTGCGGAGGTGACTCTCAAAATCGCTTTTAATCGCTGAGCCGAGTATACAAAGTGAAACGCAAGACTTCTTTTGTTAGAATGGAACTTTTTTTCTTCAAATTCCATATAAAATTAATATATATGCTAGAACAAATGACAAATTCATATCAAATTTTAAATGACTCAAATTTGAGGTATTTCCTATCTAAAATATGAAGGATATATTTATATTCTCTTTCAATTTAAATAATATTTGTAAGAGAGTTGGATTATTGTGTTTCATGAAGGACTATATTTTACTTCACATTTATATCTTCATCTTCAAAGTTCAGTCATTGAACATATCTCCATATTTAATTGTGTATCGAGACCGAATGTTACATTTTATAGAATTTTTTTTTTTAATATGTAGAAAATTTATTGATCAGAAGATTTTGGACTATAAAAAACAGTGATTTTCTACATATTTAAATAATAGTAAAAAAATCTATAAAATATAAATTTGGACTTTAAACACATTTTAATACAAAGATCGTATTGAACGATTCTGACCACTGTTTAGACTTTGAAAACAGATATAGAAATGGAAAAAAAAAAAAAAAAAGGGTAAAATATAGATGACCTTCGTGAACTCTCTGTAACTGTAGTCCTTACATCAACGGGTATATTACCAGGAAGACTTAAATTTAAAATGCTATGCACATATCTTAAAGCAAATCGGACGATTATAGAACCCATTGAACTCAATTTGAGTCCGATGGACATTGGACCCAAACTCATCTCTACAAGGAAACACAAAATTGCTATGCATGAGCACGACCATGAAATCATTTTATTAATTTATGAGCAAAATAGAGGGCATGCGTACGATATCAAGTAGGGCTGCAAACGAACCGAACCAAATCGAATTTACCCAAGTTCGAATTCGAGTTCGTAAGTTTTCGAATCGAATTAGTTCGAAATCGAAAAAGGGTTTCGAACTATTGAGTTAGATTCGACTTTGATTCGTTGAAATTCGAACTAGTTCGATTTGGTTCGTCGAACCGACTGAGAACGGAGGAGACAGCGGAGATAGACAGCCGGAGATAGGTCGTCGAAGGAGCGGAGGAGATGGAGCGTAGAAGAGATCGGAGGAGTGGATGAGAGAGCAAGGAGGCAGTCGGAGATGGTAGTTCTGAGCATTCTGACTCAGCCCATCCTAGTGGAGAGAGAAGAAAAAAAGAGAGAAAGAAGAGATGGGGAGAGAAAGAAGAGACGGGAGAGAGAAGAAAAAGGAGAGAGAAGAGATGGGGAGGAGAGAAAGGAAAGAGAAGAGACGGAGGGAGAGAAAAGACAAAAATAATAAAAAAAATGAGTCTGAAGTCGCGATATTTTAATTGATTCGCTGGTTTCGAACTTATTTCGAACTTTTCGAACCGAACCTATACAGGTTCGAATTTGGTTCGAAATTAATTCGAATCGAACCAGTTTGATTTCTTTCGAATTGAATTTAATTTCGAATCGAATTTTTTTCGAACTTTTTCGAATCAAACTCGAATCAAATTACGAACTACGAATTTTTTGTGCAGCCCTAATATCAAGTTATTTATAAATGGGGGTTCAACATCTCACGTTCTCCCAATGATTGTAAGCAGACATTATCGCGAATGTTTTGGTTGTTGCCTTGTCGGTACAAAATAGTTGGACCTCTTTAACTGTTATGAACATCTTTCCCAATGTAGGTCCGCTTTTAGTTACACCACAGCAATCTATTTTTGTTTAGTTCTTCATTAAGATACTGGTGTCGAGGCAATTATGAGCTAAACTTACCAACATTTTGATAAAAGAACCTTAGTGAAAGGAAGAAATTAAGGGAGAGAGGCAAAAAGTCGTGCCTTGTAGTCAAGAAGAGTTTTGCTCCATCGCCAATAGACTTGAAACATTGATTCCATGAACAAATAAAGATAAAATTATAAATATAACGGCCACAAATTCAACCAATCATCACTCGCACAGGAACACCTTATCATGCAATTGGACTGCTATACTCTTTTCCTGACCATTTTCTTCTATTTGGGGGAAAAAAAAACATAACTAAACTGAACATATATTTTTTTCATTAAATAACACCAATCCGAAAAGGGTTGGATCCTTTAGTTCTCCAAGACGTCTAATTCCCCCTTCATCCCCTTCTATAACCACCAAACTAAAAAAATTGAAAATGAAAGCAGAAGAAAATAAAAAAGGAATAAAAACACCACCCAATTTAAAAAACAAACTGACCACCTTCATGTTGTCACTGAACCCACTATTGCAAATTGCAATCAATCAGCTCTAGTGTTCGAATTCCCAAGGGTCAACTCCAACTCGTCAGAACCACAATCCTCATGGATCCGCTCCCCTTCCCAGGCCTTTACCAGACCAGTAACCCGCTTATCATCCTCATTGCTACCTGACTCGAACACAAACTCGTCGGACCCACTATCCACCATCTGCACATCATCCCTTGGAAGTGCCCCGCCTCCTCCCATAATGGGGGAACAAGTCCCACTCTGACCGGGCGTACACATCCTACTAGAAGAAGCCCCACCTGTTAATGGGCCTTTAAAAAGACCGAAAGGATTTGGTGCAACAAGGTTAAAAGTAGGAGAAGAGGGACCCGCAGAGGAAATTTGAAACCCTGCAAGCCAAGCTGGGTCCGGTACGTACTGACGACCCCCCGGGCTCGGGGGTGTTGAGTTGGGGAGAGAGGCATAATTTGAACCTGACCCAGTAACCCAAGAGGATTGAGCAAAATGGCCATTTGGATTAGGGTTCGAAATGTCCCAATCGGGTTTGATTCGTGGGGTGTGGGGCGGTGACCCGGATGGTGGGGTTATGGGTGCGCTGATGGACCCATTACCCATATAGAGATGGTGGGGGTGGTATTGAGGGAACTTCGATGAAGCAGCGGAGTTGGAGAGGTTCTTGAGCCATGGGATGAGAGATGTTCCCTCAAGATTGGTGCCCATGAAGGGATTGTTAGGGTTTGATGCCATGTATGATGAAGAGGAGGAACTGGGGAAGGAGGAAGAGGCCGGGCTGTGGTTGTAAGAGGTCCGTGGGCTTGGCTGGTATGAAGTGCATGGGCTGGGATCGGCCGAGCCACCAACCATTTCCAATCTCTCTGTCACTGGAGGCTTACAGCCCTGAAAACAAAATGCAAAAGTTATCTCTGGTGAATTGTAAGCATATCTGTTGAATAAAGAAGCATTATTTCCGTAACCTTCTTAGTGTTAAGTGAGCAAAGCAAAAATTAGGATACATAATCACACAATTAACAAATTGTTGAGAAAACTAGGAAACTAATTTAACAAATTATTGTATTAAATGCAGCACTGAAGAATGGTGATGATGCATTCAGCTGTCCTTAACCTTTTGCAGACGATTTTTTTTTTTTTGAATTGTATCCCGTAGGCTTTACTTCATTACTTAAAATCATCCTTAGAATATGCTAAAATAAAAAGGAAATAACCAATAAACAAACAACTAAATACCAGTAAACTAGAATCCTAATATCAGTAAATAAAACTAGTACCAGTAAGTGAAAAACTAATACCAGTAAATAAAACCCAGTATCAGTAAGTGAAAAGCTACTAATAAAAGCCTAAAAAGCCGGAATAAAACAACAACCACACCAAAACGGGGAAAAAATAAAAGGAACCCAGGAAGGTGTACTAAGGAGAGAAAAAAAAAAGGACAGGAATGCTGCCGCAAATGAGCAAGAAATCAGGAACTAAAATTCATATGATAACATTAGAACCCAACACAACTACCACCTCCTAGAAAAAAAATTACTAACGAAAATGATGGACTTATATTAACTTGCCCAAATTGCAGGGATCAATAGAGAATTCCACCACTAGGCATGGCTCCCCACGCATATTCAGCTAATTATAGTGAGGATCAACCTACAAATTTCCTAAAATAGCTAATATTTTCTTAGTATCTTCTCCCGCTCGAAATTCAAAACAATGCAAGAATCAAACAAAACCTGGCGAAAGGTAGTTCCGTCGGGCTCAACGACCCATCCCGCCTCGTTACACAGTGCCTTCAAGACCTCGTTGTTGTCACAGTGCTTGGGAAGGTTGTAGTTTCCGTACATCCTTAGCCCAGCGTATATCTTGGCCGCTATTGCTCTCCTCCGACGCTCCCTGCGCCGGTTGTTCTCCCTCTCCCGCCACGTCGGAACACGGGTCCCTGACGTCATCCTCCCGGCGGCTGGCTCTCCGTCCCCTTGGTACGGATCCGATCTGAGCTTCTCACTGAGGCGAGTTTGGATCTGCTACTATGTACGAGCTAGAGAGAGAGAGGAGGTGTTTTCTTTAATTTTTATTTTTAAAGAGAGAGAGCAGGGTTGGTTTTAGACAAGGACTGGTCTAAGTCCAATAAAGAAAGGCTGCCACTTTGATTGGGATTAGAGAGTGGTGTGGGGCAATTTAAACAGGGTGTTTTTCAAAAGTACCCTTCAACCATCAATAATATTTCAATGAATACCCGGAATAGCATCAGAAAGTACTTGACGAGTCTAAAGGGTAGAGTAGTAATTACCAGATGGGTTACTGCAGTTGAGAAAGACTAGAGCATCATTGGATTTGTCTCAAAAGTGAAACTTCTGCCTGCACCTACCCTTGCCGTACCTATAAACCACTATTACGAATAAAGCGCAGTAACCGCGTCCAACACGAGTGGGTCTTTGATTATTTTACTTGGACCAGGTTTAACTCACTATGAAATGATAACGGAGGAAAATTGTGTTAAGAACGTGGCTTATATCGTACGTTATGAAATTGCGCTGAAACTTTTTTGGGAATATTTAGTGATCTAGCATGATCAGCAATACGGCTCATGATGGACAATTTATAGACCTGGTGTAGACAAAATTTTATCTGGAAACAGAGACGAAGGGAAGACGCGAGTTTCAATAAGGTGTGCGTCGGAGACAGGAGAGGAAAGAAAGGAGCTTAGAGTGGGGTCCACATGAGGCTATGGTCACCTGTCAGTTGCTGACAGAATATAATAATTGGGATCAGGACCGGAGCCATGAACCGCTAGCGGTCGGGTTATTCGATTCCCGGTCCAGGGATCGAACCAGCCTTGGCGGGAACCACGTGAACAGAAGCCGTGATGTCAAAATTCTTCAATTATTCTCCAGTTCCACTAAACTGGAGTCTTCATTCTTATCAAGTTCACATCTAAAAAATAAAGGTGCGAGGACTTAGGAGGGTACATGCTTTTGGACTGCTGAAGCCACACTTTGCGGCGAGCCGTTTCTTTTCCTTGTTTGGACGGCAACTAATACACTCCTCTTTTACATTTTATTTATTTGAACTTGTATTTTTTATCTGATCACACCAAATTCTCAATAAAACGAAATTTTTACAAGTTCGGAATGGATAGTGACGCTGACGCATCACACTGTGACTTGATTTGCTGATTAATTTCTCTGCTCTCATTTTCAAATGAAAATACAAGAACTTCTACTTTCATACAATATCCTAATTATATTATATTATGAGTAGGGATGACACATCTTGACACCATATGTTTATATATTATTTTTGCAATTTCAAAGTCCAGATAGTCGATTCAAACCGTTCAACATGATTTCCATATTAAAATGTGCTTGGAGGCCAAATTTTACTTCTTTTTTTATTTTTTTAGTATTTATTAAGATGTGTACAATATTGTTTTTTTCAGACAATTCTGGACATTGAAAAACATCGATTTTCAAAAATTCTAAATAAATACCAAAAAAGATAAAAAAATATATAAAATTTGGTCTCCAAGTACATTTTAATATGGAGACCATGTTGAACAATTCAGATCGACTGTTTAGACTTTAAAATCATAAAAATGACTTATAAAAATATGGTGTCAAGATGTGTCACCATAATTTATGGTGTAATTCGATCCCTCCTCTTACCTCCATTCTTATATAATGCACGTAGTTGTTCTGATCCGCCAATGGCTAAGATTGAAAGATAAATTTTCAGATTTAATATCAGCCCTCCAATCACATAATTTGTCTTCTTTTGATTAAATACATCTATTTTATATGTAGAAGTCTAAATTTAGTTAAAAATATACTCGTCACACATACTGCTATATAGTTTGTCACAATTAAGAATGAATCTCTAACGATATGTTTCCTTATTCCTCCTTAAATCTATTTTTGATTCATGTAATTAAATTATTTTCTTATTTATTCATTTTCTCTTATTCATGCATTTATATCATATCTTATGAAATAAATGGATTCATTTTCATGTTATATTTGATCCATTTTTTCCATTTGTTGTTTCTTTTATTATTATTTATTATTTGAATTTATATTTTTTTTCGTGTGTGCCTTTTATTTTCATTTAATATTTTTTTTCTTAATTTTGTATGAATGTCAAACAAAAAGATATTTTCATATTATATTTAATTTTATAATATGTTTCCGTTGCAACGCACGGGCACCATACTAGTATTATATTATATATTCTCTTCATTTTATTTATACATTTTATTTTTTTTAAAATAATATGTGCGTGTGGATATTATGACTAATTAACGAAGGTTCAATTTTTTTTAAATATTATATTGAGTAAACCATTATTCATTCAGAGCACAAAATCAAATTATAATATAAAATAAGAAAATAAATGTCTTAATTAAAATAATTTTGATTACTTTATCTGAATAAAAAAAAGACACATCGATATATTAAGATAGGAGTAGGTCCTATGGGCATCGGACCTACTTTTAGGTTAAATTAGCTCTAACACCGTACAATTAGCATTAAAATTAGTGTGTACGGAAATTGAAACAGACCTGCACAGATTTTAATGTATTTAGCACAGATCTTGATACAATTGAATGGTCATTTTACCCATCGAACTAAAGTGTTCATCGGACCTACTCTAATTCCGATATATTAGACGAGTAAAAACTGCAGCAGTAAAAAGTTACAACCTTTCAAATAGTGACGAGCTAATCCACGAGTAAATCCTGAAGTTACAAAAGCTGCACCTGTAAACCAACTTCCTAAAGCAAAATTTAACACAAACTACAAGGAAAGTGTAATTGGTCAGACCACCCATTTACTTGGATCTGAATCTGCTGTAATTAGAAACAAGTGAACAGTGATTCTAAAATTATTACAATCTGAATTCGACTGTTGAATTATTTCGAGATGTATTTTTGAAAAAAAAAATTACATATTTGAGATTGCAGGAATTTCGAAACACTATTCACTGAATTCAGAATTGCAGAATTGCAGCAGATTTATTTTCCGTTCGCTCTCCCCTTGGTTTAGCGTTCTTTTTATTTGTCTAAACGAAATTCGTTGAGAGACGCAGACGCTACAACAGAAAAAAAAAACGGGTGACCGTTAATCTAATGTGAAGCGGTAAAAGGGTAAAATGGTAATTGGACTTAATTCGTTGCATTTGTGGCCTTGACCGTGAAGTGTTCAAAGACCGTTAAGCGTTACTGTCCAACGACTTTTCTTTTTTTATCGCGAAAGAAAAAGAAGTGAACTAAAACTTAAAACACGGCATGCGTATGCAGCATTTTACTAAAAATAAAAGCTAACCATCTGAATTTCTGATATGTATTATCATTACCACTTTACTCGTACGGATTCCATTACGTAATATATTCTAAATAAACTTGGCCCATCCATTTTCTACTTGACAATCTACATAAAATATGATTATTTGTAGAAAAATATTAAATTAATCTACACTTTCTCTCAAAGGAGGAATTCTCGTGAAGCAATTCTTATCTGAGAAGATTTGACAATGCTAAATTGACATTTATAAATTACGTGAAAAACAACAATATTTTATGAGAAAAAGTACCGACATAACGGAAAAATTTCTCTATCCAGTCTCCTTGTCTGTGCGCATTTCTTTGCACGAACTGAAGACGAATTCGTATCCTCTGAGATATCTCATATTTTGCATGACTTTTTGAAAAATCTCAACCGCTTCAAATACGTTATGCACGAATCTCAAAGCTCAAATAATATTGGTTGGTTGGTCCCTTGCGCCCGCATCCTCTGAGATATCTCAAATTTGCGTGACTTGTTCAAATACGTTCTGCACGAATCTCAAAGCTCAAATAATACTAGCCCCCTACAGTGCCCCGAATAGGCACCGGACACATCGGTCACGCAAAATATGAGATATCTTAGAGGATACATAGTCACTTTCAAAAACTAAAATGAGCTCTGAACAGATCGTTTTTCTTTTCCACTACAATCTATCCATTGATTTTTTTTCAACACTTCTGTAAATTCAAACTCCAATTGAAGTTCAGTGGCAATATCAATAAACTATATTAAGTTGTTGGATTTTTAGTGAACTAAATCATTGAAATTAAATTACATTTCCCTATTGTTTACTGATTTAAAGTGATTTTTTTTATAAAATGCATGCTCCGATTAAAAGGTTAATTAATATATTTTCTTTTATTTTTAAGTTATTTTTTGCTATTTTTATAAATGATAAAAAATAATAAAAGTTTTTCAAAAATAGTAAAAATTGGCATTCTACAAGTTCATTATATAATCAATTTATTGAACTACTTAGATCGAAGTTTGAAGTTTATATGATAAGTTTTTGAAACCGTAACACGGATGATCTTGTGTTATCCATATCACCTAAGCGTTACTCTATATTTAAACTGTCTAATAAAATCCGTACTAATTGGATAGGTGCCTAAACCTGAGAACTCAGACTTGGATAGAACAGTTGCACTGCTGCCCTTTTTTTGAGGGAGGTTGTGGTACTATGCGTAGTGTATACTGACTCGCGTTACAGACTCATATATATTTTTCAAAAGTTCTAACAGTTGATCCGAACCACACTATGGATCTCCATATGAATATGTATTTACAAACCGAATTTTAATTTCTTTTTAAAACAAAATTACTGTTTTTATAGATACGTAGAAAATCACTTGATTTGGACATTTTGAATCATTCAAAAACAGTGAATTTCTACATATCTAACAAAATAGTAATAAAAATATAAAATTAAGTTTACAAGTAATTTGTATAGAGATTGTGTTGAATATTCAGATCAACTGTTAAAATATATAAAACAAAAATATTAATCTTTATTATGATGGACTAATTCACTTATTCACTCTTATTTTGCTCGACCCTTAAGGCCCACAAAAGATATCTGATTTACTAATACTTGAGTCAAAGTGTTATGGGCCAAACCAATAAATCCATTCAAAGCCGATTTAGGCCGCAACTGTAGAAGCTCTCGTTTAGTATGTTGTTACAACTTACAAGTATTTGAAAATGAGTGAGTCTATGGTACTATGCATATCACGGGTTGATCCGTAATACGGTTCAATATTTTCTTTTTCAAAATCTTAATTGTCGATCCGAACCGTTGAACATGATTTCCATATGAATATGTACTTGCAGAGCGAATTTTATATTTTTTGAAATTTTTTTACTATTTTTTAAGGTAGGTAGAAAATAACTTGATCTGAAAGTTCTGGACCATCCAAAAACAGTGATTTTCTACCTATCTTAAAAAATAGTAAAAAATTTCCAAAAAATATAAAATTCGGTCTGCAAGTATATATTCATATGGAAATCATGTTGAACGGTTCGGATCGACCATTAAGATTTTGAAAAAGAAAATATTAAACCGTATTACGGACTAAATCATGATATGCATAGTACCATAGACTCACTCTTTGAAAATTATCAGGCAGCAAAGTACTTGAAAATTAAAAATGATCTCAGGGCAAGGAGAACGGAGGAGGTCTAATGTCCATCAGATCAGCTTTTAATTTCAACGATCTTTATGATTGTCCGATTCATCATAAGATTTGTGTGCACGACAATTGAAGCAGACATGCGCAAAATTAAAATATTGTACACGAATCTTAAAATAAATTGAACGGTAATTAAATCCATCGAACTAAAATAGATCCTATAGGCATCGACCTACAGAAACAAAAAAGTATATAATAGTTCTAATTGGTAATATATTTAGGGTACGTTTGGATGTGCTTTGGAATAGTGAGAATAGCTACTGTTTTGAGAATAGTGAATAAGAATAGCACTAACCTTGATGGTGTAAGAATAGTGGTAACTCAACGCTATTCGGAATAGCAAAAATGTTGTTTGGATTGCATATTTGGAATAGAGTTTGGAGGGAATGAATAAAATAATAATTGTTGTTTTTTTTTTCCAACTAACTCTAATCTTTAAAAAATATTGTTTATTGAAAATAATTATAGCATCTTTTTATCCAATTTAATATCTCAAGAGCAATTAAAAATAAGAAATTCATTCAAGAGAAATAAAAAATATTTGAAGCATAAAAAAATACAATTAAATAAAATATTATTCAAGAGAATTTTATTCTAACTAGTAGCTAACTAGGTAAGAAAATACAATTGATAAAATATTTCAGTCATCATTTACATCGGTAGCAATGTTTGAAAGCAAAGTTCAACCATTACAACAAAAATAGTTCAAACAAATCTGAAATAGTTAATAAGCTACAACAACACAATACCTAAATAACAAATAATTAAAGTACAATAAAAGTGAAATGATTAATTCATTAATAAATCCATTTCTCTTTCCTGATCCTGAGTCTCGACTAGCTTGGCTGACTCTCATTGTATCGATGGTGAGAGGGCTTTCTTGGCAATCATTTTGAGACATGGGTTGTTCGACAGTGGGATCCCTCAGTGAGGAAAATGGCTCGAAATCAAAGTGCGGGGCAGCCCAATCCTCATGCACCGGCGTTTCAGGCACATCTGAACTTCCGGTTTCGCTACCGGTTGCACTGTTGGCTGTGCCAAATGCATCGTAACTTGCATTACCGTTGGCCATTTTTCCACCACACATTGCAAGCATTCGTTCGTACCAAGGGCAAGTTTTTTTATGGTAATATTGCCATCTCTGCTTATCAACCTGTATTAAATGAGAAAACAAAATTAAATTTTAGTAAGCACAGTTCTTTAACCCAAATAATATTGACTAATATTAATAACACTTTCTAACCTTAAGTAATTCCTCCCATGTGTTGTCGTCTGGTGGTATCGGTTTATGAAGATCATAATTCCAGCTCCAACCACTTTTATTAGCCAATTCTCTGAAATTGCCGAACTCCCTTCTCATTGTTTTGATTCTATTAACAACCTGATCCTTAGTTCTAGACTTGCGGTCTTTTTCCTTGAATAACTCATAAATATGC